>JAQQSV010003479.1:0-15079 GCA_028646515.1 Pseudochirops corinnae | reverse complement strand
TTCATTTCTGCAACAAAGAATGACTCCTGTAGATGAGAAAGCAGACTGAATCCTATGGCTAGAAGACATGAAAGCCATGCCTTTTGTGAGAACAAAATTTACCCTGTCATTACCCGGGCCATTTTAGGTTGTTTCTATACTACCTAGGATCTAAGTTATTTGAGATGTGGAACCTAAGTTATTAGAATAAACAAATTTAACATTTAAAAACTTTATTTTGGGGGGGAAGAAAACAAATCACCACATTCTCCCCTAGACCTCTTAGGCTTGTGTCTTCCTGGTCTTCAAATCAAATCTGTAAAAAATGGGCATTTTACTATAATTTGTTTCCTACATAGCCTGGAAAGGAAAGCACCATCTTTCAAATCTGTGACAAGCATTTAATAAGTACCTACCAAGGCAGCGTTCCGGACTCTTACTGTTCAGCTGCCTTGTATGTGAGGGGGTAATTTTAGAAGCTGAAGAGCTGATTAGTCTCTTCTGCTATTTTCCAATATTTAGCAGCAATCACTCTCAAAACAGATAGTTATGTGGTTAAGTGTTACCACCAAGCCACTAAGAAATGAAAGAGTCCTCCCTGCACCCCTATCTATACTCCTCTGGGCACTGGAGACCATGGAGCAGACCAAGATGCAGGAGTCCTACCCCTTTCCCCCTGCCCAGATCCCATCACAAATGAGAAGCCTCAGAGAAGGTTAAGTCATCGGCCCTTTTACCCTTCCCCCACCTTGCCTACCCCCAAGTCTCTCTCTCCAACATCCAACCTCCTTGTCATTGTCACTTTTTCCTTTCTTCTTCCCATCGGATGCCAACTCCTATCCTTAACCTTGGGGAGGGAGCCTAGAGCACTTGCTTTACTGTGAACCCTGGACCCATTTCTCCTTATCAAACAGTCATGAGCTGGGACCCCTCTATCTCCCTAATTTTAGGGCTGACATCGCTGCTCCTACCACTCTAATGAACAGTGAGTCACCATCTCCAATCCTGCCCAGAAGACAACAGACTGCTAAGCCTTACCATCTGCCCTTATGTTGCACCCTCTTGGGACAAGAGGTGTGAACCATGGCCTTCTATGTGCAGCACGACACTCCCACTTGTAACCTGAACCTGATTAAAATGTATGTGGCAAATATTTAACAAGACAAATAAAAACACAACATGATACAACATGGATAATGTTAATTTATGGTTTTCTAAGTCAGTATATGCAGAAGCAGGGACCCATTTCTGCTTGAGTTTGACACCACTGCTCTGGACCACTGAGACACCAGGACTTATTGTCTACACTGCAGCTCGTCCCTCAAGCTCCTTTGGTCTTTCCATCACTCTTGCAGCTGAGTTGGCCTTCCTAAGTAGAGTGTGAGCTCCCTGAGAGCAAAGATTCTCTCACTTTTGCACAGCACAGTGTTTGGACATATTAAGTATATAATAAAAGCTTTTTCATTCATTCTATTCACTTATCCATCCATTCAATGAGTTGTTTATGGAAGGACAGAGTATAGCCATCTAGGTCCCAAGGTGATGGAAGATGTTGCTGGCATGAAACTGTTTCCAGGAAGGAATCTTCATGTCTCTTACATCTGCATTAAGGCAAACAAAGGCTGGAAAGGACTTTTCAACAACAAGACATCTTTGTCAGCGAATTTTTTGAGATTTGTTTATATAGGGGGGGAAAGTCTCACTTCTTTTGCCACTTAGCAAATTCTTGATTTCTCTTATCTAGCCTGGAAGATCTGAGGAGCCCTGATTGCCCAGCATATGCACGGTTGTGTTTTCTGAATTTACAGTTAGTTGCCTTAAAACCATGTGGCTGTTATTTAGATTGGAGACCTGTATTAGGCACTTGCCCTTAGTTAGCCAAAGTATGGTACACATTCAGAAATCTTGAGAGACAGCTGTTAGCTCAGGGTGGAAAGTTGGCCAGGGCAGATACTATCCCAGAATGACCTAGAAGAAGATATTTCTTGAAACAGCTACCTTAGTGTGTGTGTGCAAAGGGTGGGGAGGGGAGGATGTGCAAAGCCCAGTTTGGCTTCTTGAAAAAGTTTCAAACAGGAAAACAAGAGTGGAGCTTTTAATATGCCAGCTAAGAGGTTATGACCTACTTCAAAGAAAACTCTTAATTAATGTAAAAGAATAAAGTATTTTTCAATCTTTCTCCCATCTTATAAAGTCATTTTGTTCCAGGAAAAACAAACGAAAAATCCTCCTATGGTGAATTCTCGTAAGTCAAACATGTAATTACTATTTATTTCAATGGACATTTTTCAGCATTCCTAAGGCACAAAATTTAAACTCATTTTTGCTAAAAACAAACAAACAACAAAACCACCAAAAATTATTTAAATGGACACAAATAAATGTGGGGCTTAGGCCCATGAATGCATTCCCCTCCCCATTCCACCCAGAATGAATTGGTTTCTGTCTCCATCCAACTTTGCCTTGGTTTTTTTCTTTCCTGGGATGTCTCAGTTGGACTCTCTTCACTTCCTGGGAGCCTGGATCTTGAAGCAATCCACAAAAATCCAAGAACCCTTGCGATGTTCCCTCTGTTGGGATCCAGAATCAGAGCCCAAGTTGACCCTAAGCACTAAATGGAGGGGTTGTTGTTGTTCAGTCATTTCAGTCATAAATGATTCTTTGTGACCCCATTTAGGATTTTCTTGGCAATGATAGTAGAGTGGAGGAAGCAGTTAAAACCTTGCTCCCAAGGCTGCTGTCAAGATCCCAGAATAAACTCCTCTAGACTTAATACTTAGGTTTCTCTTGATTTGCTGCCTACCCCTGGAAGGTCAGAGGGAAGGGTAAGGGGGAAAAGGGAGGCAGAGGTCATCACAGCTGGGATTCATCACCCCTCAAACAATGATAAAGCATTTTGTTTTGTTTTGTTTTGTTATGAGAAGAAACCCAAGTTATGTAGCCAACTATATAGCTACAAAGAAGACTGCATGCTTGAACAATTGTTATCATACTTGGCTCCTTCAGAGACACACACAAAATCCAAACAAATCCTTACACATTCAAAGAAATGCCTTAAAAACCAAGGCAGGGGTATCACATGAAGCTCCTTCTAAAGGTGAATCCTCATAACCCAAATGAATATATCTTGGAATATGACTATAATTCACTTCATAGAACTGTTTTTTTTTTCTACTTAAAGACTTTCCAAAGATGGGAATTGCCTTGTTGATTGTGTTCTACAAATAATGAATGGATCTGATTATATCCCTTAGCCTTGAGACACTTGAATTGCAAGGTGGGCTCTGGCAGTCACACAAGGCATTGCTCGAGGTAAAGGCCACCCAGACATGGAGTCAGAAGCTTCGGATGCTTTCTATCAAGTCACTTCCTCTCTCTGATCATCAACTTTCTCATCTGTAGAAAGGAGAGAATACATTCATGCTCTATTTCTCACAGGGCTGTTGTGAAAAAAGGCTTTGCAAGCCTTAAAGAATTACGGAAATGGGAATCGTACTATTATTATAACAGGCTGGCCTTTGTATGCTTAAAGTGACTTGCCCACAGTCACACAGGTACTAAGGGGCAGTGACAGAATTTGAACTGGTTCCACACTCTATTTAGCTCTCTTTTTTGGATCATCCCAGTCATTTAATTGACTTAGGGGGCTCTGAGTAAAGAATTCCCTCTACCATTGCAGACAAGTTCCTCTCCTGTAATCTATAGTTTCAGATGTTAAGTGACTTGACCAGGTTCACCCAACTAGCACATGTCAGAGCTAAACCCAGCTTTTCCTGACTCTGAGGGCAGTCCTGTTGCCATTATACTGTGCAGCTCCTCACCACTTTCAGACCTGCCCCTTACTCTTTCACATGACTTCTTGCATCCTAGCCCATCCCTCAAAGACCCCTTGCCATTACCAACTCTGATCTTCTGCCTTTGCACATAATCCCTTCAGAGACACTTCAAAATGCTGCTGAATTCGGTCTCCAACCAACCCCTCTATCAACACATCTTTACAGGAACCTTCTGATGAGCAAGACTGTGGAAAATTCTGAGAAGTATCATGTACAATCTGTGGTCCTCAGTATGTGTTAAGAAATTTGAATTTCATTTGTTAGGCTAAAGATATCATACAACTTTCAGATTCAGCTGACTCCGAAGTAGAGGGAAGCAGTTTAATCACTACTGGATCAAAACTTGTGCAGCAGAGATTATAAATCTTTCTCTCTGTGGGACACAGAGAGTGTCAAGAGTAAAGTGCAGCTCCTTGCTCTTCCTTCTTCTTGCTAGTTCAGGAAAGAGCCTCAGGCAATTTGAATAACTTTGGAAGTGCCCAGAGGTAAGTGGAAGAGATGAAAAGATCACCAGGAAGAGAACATTGTCTTTCCTGAGCTTCTAGACTTTCCAGTGAAAATAAAAGTCACATTGCCCAGGTTCTAAGGGAAGTAAGACACAAATCATAATAAATCACTGTGAGCCTATATGGAATTAAGGAAAAGGACCCCCTTGTAAGGCAGGAGATAGTGTAAAACTTGGGATCGTGGGAACTGGTATACAAAAGATTAATAAAGAAAAAAATCGGTACTCGTTTCTGAAGTTCTCGTTTTTGAGCCCTGCACACATTTGTCCCCAGAGCGTTCTTCCCATGTGGGTTTGTTGTTACAGAGCTGGTCTGTCGGGAACAGGAACATATACCCTTTCCTGGAGGTTGAGGAGAGAGGCACGAGGTGCTAGAGAACAACAGAGGACTGAGAGGAGGGATGGCTTAGAATGGACGACTACCACTTACTGAGATCTGAGGAAATTGGAATAAAGTAAAGCTGCAGAGGATGGGAAATTATAAAACAGCAGTCCTCAATTACTCCCTCCTAGAACCCAGGGCAGTTAGGTGGCACAATGCACAGAGCCCCTGGCCTGGAGTCAGGAAGACCTGAGTTCAAATCCAGCCTGAGACACTTACTAGCTGGGTGACTCTGAGCAAGTCACTTCACCCTGTTTGCCTCAGTTTTGACAAATGAGCTGGAGAAGGAAATGGCAAACCATTCCAGTAACTTTGCCAAGAAAACCTCAAATGGAGTCCTGAAGAACTGCACATGACTGAACAACGTTAAGAACCCAGGGCATTCCTTGACACTGTCCTGGTGCACGGGGCAGAGGGGACAGTTGCTTACTAGTGGTCGTTGTTAGTCTGTATGGATTTGGTTCACTGACGTGTAAAACAAACTTATGTTTTGAGTTTTGTGCGGCTGGGGGTGTGTAAAGCGTATGTGAGGCTGGGCAATTCCTCTCTGGGAAGGGTTCTGATCTTGAAATTCTTAGGCAGTCTTGGTGAGAGCAACCATCCAGAGAAGCAAAAACTCTCCCCAAATGTGCCCAATATGTCCAATGCCTTTGTATCAGGAGGGAGCCTGATATAACACAAGGGTTATTGTAATAATAGGCAACTCATAATAATGGTGCAATAATTCATCAACAACGAATTTTAACTTCTCCTGCAATCAGAAAACTCTGAGTTGAAATCCTGCCTCAGACCCTTACTGTGTGATCCTGGTTCAGGATAACTAATAGTACCTACTTCAAAGGGTTGCTGTCAGGATCAAATGAGATATTCATAAAGTGTTTCGCACAGTTGCCTGGCACATACAGTAGTGGTCTCTATATAAATGTTTATACCCCCCTTCCTCACTCCCTCCTTTTCACCAGAGGAGCTTGCGACATTAGTGGAACAAGAAATTAACCATGAGAATAAATAAAAATCCAATTTCATTATTTTTATATAAACAAAACCAGAAGGGCTTCATGAATGTGGTTTTCATGATTGTTATTTTATAAGCGCTATCTGTAAAAAACAAACAAAAAAACCCAGCTGATTTTCAGGAAATAGATAAAGGGCTGAGGACTAGCCTCTATCGATTTAGCGATGAAAAGGACCACACTCTCAAATCAGCAACCAGCCACTTAACCTCCTGCATTCAGGGCTGTGTCCCTGACAACAGGTGACTTGTAGGCACAAAAGGGCTATACTGCCAAATTAGGGCCACACAGCAACTGGCCTGAGAAAAACACAGAACAACCAAAGGTATGGAAATGTACTCAGCTCAAGATACTCTTGAAAGGTGACCCCTTCCACACTGAGAGAGAAGATGCAAATGTCAAGGAAGAGGCGGTTGATTGCACCAGAATTATGCAATCTCTATTGTGACATTTCATATCAAAATACCCAAGCCAGTGAGTGCTCTTACTGGCACGTCTGAGTCAGGAGGGCTTGTGGTAAATCTGGCCCGTGACCCATCCTGCAGGAGTAGGGGTGGGGACCACATGCAGCTGTCCTTAGAGGCCAAAGATTTGGAAAGAAATGGTAGGTTTGCTTCCCCTCATTTTTCATATCTTGCTTCCTTATCTAGTTCTTACCTCTTGGCCTGAATTTCAGCTCCTGAAATGAATATCCTGCTTCCATGATACTCCTTTTGATTCTGGCTCTAAGAAATCCTGCCTCTGGCCTTGAGGAACCTTTTGGTTTCAGTGGTTCTCAACCTGTGGGTCATGACCCCTTTGGGGGTCGAACGACCCTTTCACAGGGGTCACCTAAGACCATTGGAAAACACATATTTCCAATGGTCTTAGGAACCAAGACATCGCTCCTGGCGGGTCTGCCCACATGCGGATACGCCCATACGAGTATTAAAGGGTAGCAGCATTAGGAAGGTTGAGAACCACTGGCTGACTTGGTTCAAAATTCAGATCCTACTTTTCTTCCCCAGAGAAGACTGCCCTGCCTCTGCTCTTTGCTTGCCCTAATTACCAGCACCAGAATATTATGGTATTTTCTGACTTTGTAAGCAGGAAGAGATGCTATTTATGCTACAATACCCAGAAGGGAGTCTCAAAGATCACAGAGATACATCAACAAACAGTACAGCTCTCTGAGAAATTGGCAGTACCGAAAGGCATATTAGTTATTCCATGAAAAGACATCTGCTAATCAGAAAACCTAATGTCTTTTTTTTTTTTAAGACCTCATGCTCTGATCTGCAGTTTTGGACACTCTTGACTTCTTCCTCCTATTGGATATTCTCCTGTTGGTTGGCCTTGAAGAAACTCTACTCTCTTGGTTCTCTTCCTACCTCTCCCATCACTCCTTTGTCTCCTCTGCTGTGTCCTCATTCCCTTCACCACACCTGAAAGTGAATAAGTCCCAAGAACATCTCCTTGACTCTCTTCTTTTTTTTTTTTCTTCCTATTTTCTCCACCTTGCCAATCTCATTCTTTCCTAGGGTTTTAACTATCACTTGTGAGCAGGTAACTCTCAAAACTATAAGGCTGGCCTCTTCTGATTTCCAGACCCACACCTTCAACTGCTTATAGTACATCTATGCCCCCATTGATTCCCCTAACTAAAAATATCCAAAGCAGAGTTCATTATCTTTCCCAAACAATACTGACTTCCCTATTTGTCTATTGTACCACCATTCATCCCATGTTCCATGTTCATAACCAGAGAGCTGACTGACTCTCCTCTTCCCTTACAACTCATATCTCGACACTTATCAAGTCCTATCTCTATAATAACCTTTCCTCTTTCTCATCTCCTTCCCCACTAACCATCATGGTAATTCAACAGCTCAATACTACTCATCTGTATGATTAAAATAGCCTCTAGGACATCTTCCAGCCTCCACTCTTTACCTTTTCCAATCCTTCCATCATTTCCAAAGTCATTTTTCTATGCATAGATCTGGCCGTAACTCTTATGCTCAAAAATCTTTACCTGCTGAATAAAATTCATACTCTTTTGTTTATCATTTGAGGCCTTCCACACCTTTCCAGCCTTTTCTCATATTGTCCTCTATGTCTAGCCAAACTAAACAGCTCTCTATATTCAAATATACTCCATGTTCATCTTTGCTCCACGTTTGAGCCTTTGCTCCAAGACTTTTCCTTCTCATCATTACCTGTCGAGATCCCAGTCACCCATGAAAACTTAATCAAATGTCACTGTCTCCAAGAAGCCTTCTCTGATTCTGTTTGAATTTTTCTAATTACATCCATGAAATATGGAGCTTATTAGGTAGAGCTTAAAGAATGCTTACTGACTAATCAATTAAGAATCATGCTCCCTATCAGATTTCACCGAGAACTGTTTTATACCTCTCTACTGTGCTTACCATGGCTAGGCTGAATATTTTGGTATTCTGTGTTTTGCTTTATTTCCTAACTAGACTGAAAGCTTCTTAAGGACGTAGATTTTATCTTATTTAAACTCTATGTCTCATCTAGGGCCTAGTCCAATAGATGGTAAAATCTGATGGGTAACTATGCCATTGTGTAGCTTAAGTAGAAAAACAAAAACAAAAACAAAAACAGGCCACTGGAGTCAAGGAGGTTGGGAATTTTAAATGTAAAGTTTTTTAGAGAGTTGTCAATATAAAGATTGAAGCTCTCAAAGGTAATGGCAGAGAATGGGGAGAAGAGACCATGTACTATAATATGATGAGAAACAAATGGAAAATATTCTTTCAAACCTAATATTGCTTGCCTGAATGTCAAATCTCTGCAGTTTTGCAGGTTTCAAGAATCCAGTATATCAAGACCTTTTGGGTCACAGCATGGTGGCCCATCTCCACAGCACTTTCCCCTATTCCAACTATCCCTCCCAACACCACAAGCTGACCTAAGCCATCCTCTAGCATTGACAGAAGTACCTGCTACTTGTCAAATACAAGAAATTCATATTGGAGGAGGGGGTGGAGTTTCTAGGGTACAAATGAAGAAGTCTGTACTGACTCACACAAGATGGAGGAGATACACTGCGTCTCTACTTCTGGAAAAGATCTATAGTGATTTTTCTCCTTATGGGGCAATCTTGCCCATTTATTTACAAGTTCTCCACCTTGTATCTCTGTATTTGCATCCCCAGCACTACCCTAGTGGCTGACACATAGTAGACACTTAGCTAAATGCTTATTGATTGGCTGATTAATGGAAATCAATTGTAGGACTACAAGACAGGGTTTGCAATCTCTGGATTTAATAACTACTATACATCATGTGCATACAAATGGAGAAGTATATGAGCAAATGAGTGTCTTTGTGTTTGGATGACTCTACTTTTACTTAGTTATTAAATCTTCAAAAAGCAAAATTCTAGGGCAATGGTTTTACATATTTAGTTGCATCACCCAATTTATGTCTCTGTTTATTTAACTTTCATATATAGAATGGATAGTAGAAGGAAAAGATTGGATGGCAGGAAGCTTAGCATGAGATTATTTTAATAGGCCACATATGAAATGATAAGAGCATGAACTTAGGTACCACCATTTTAAGTATTTCACTCCAAAGTGAATGGACAACCTCTTGGGATTTTCAAACAGAGTTATATGACCATATCTATGGATGGGGACTGCATCTATGATTCCAATAGTGTAGGGAATTCTTGAGAGAAGAAATTTCTACAAGTTGAGGAACCACAACTTATAGATGCCTTAGAGGTGTAGCAACCTTTTCTGTAATTTGTAGTCTTAGAGAGTTGAGTAGAGCAGTGAGGTTGAATGATTATGCCCTTGGTCTGAAAATAGTAGGATGGACAAAATGGAGAGAGTATATAGAGGAAGTAGGAAGTCCTCTTAGAAAGCTACGGTATTCATTCAGAAGGGTAATAATGGAGAACTATATAAGGGCAGTAACAGTGCAAATAGAGAGCAAGAGATGAATGTGGAATGTATCACAGGCATGGACTTGACAGGACTTGGTGATTGACTGGAAGTCTGGGAGACAAAAAAAGTCAAAGAGAATACCAAGGTCATGAACATAAGATATGGGGTACTAGAAAAAAGGCCTCTGAATCTGATGAGCGCAAGGTCTTCAGTAACACTTGAGAGAGTACTTTCACTACATCAGTGGGTAGAGAGCAAGAGATGCCTAAATTGAGGTCCACGGACTCCTGAGAGAGAGCTGAGACCATGTCTTCATCCATGACATTATAATGCCTCTCAACTATAATAAAATACTCACATTTATGTAACCCTTGAAGATTTTCCAAGGATTTTCCTCATATTAGTCCTGTGAGATAGGTCAGGTAAATAATACTCCATTTTAAAAATAAGAAACAGGCTCTGAATATTCATGATCACAAAACTGGCAGATGAAATATACAGCCAAGTCTTCTGGTCCAGGTCCAACCCTCTATCTACCTCTATAAATACACACAGTTACATGGTACACTCAGAGGTAATGACAGCATGTCAGTATACACATGAATCAGATTTTAGACATCTGTCAACAACCTGGGCTGATTAGGGATTGCATTCCTTCTCCTGAATTAATGTCCCAATCTATTTTATCCCCAGTTGTGCCTGGGTACTAGGAAATATCCTCACCTCCCCCTCTTATTTTTTTTTTCAAACAGGGCTCAAGATGCTGAGCTCTTAGAATCTGAAGGTCACACCTTGATGAGATAAGGAAATGAGAACTCAACCATTTCAATGTTGCTTATCGTTGAAAAGGATCACTTTGCACACATAGCTAGATCAACAGTGAGATTAAAGCTCTGTTTTCAGAAGAATATTTGTGAAAAAGAAAGAAAAAATAAAGTACCTGGTGTTTCCCCTGACCTTCTAAAAGAAAAAAAAAATTCCCCACACCCCAACATGATCTATTATTGTTGGTGATCTTGGCCTTTTTGGTAAAGAAAAGGCTAGTTGTAAATGCTTTCAAAGGCTGACCAACAGATTCCTAACAAATTTGGGGATTTAGTAATAGGTTCATTGAATCTTCAAGACGGTGCTCAAAGGGACCTCAAAAGCCACTAGTACAACCTGATCATTTTACAGATGAGGAAAACGAGGCAGATGGAGGCTAAAGTACTCATTCAAGTTCTCACAAGTTATAAGCATTTCATAATGTTCTCCTGTCTCAAGTGACAATAGAAATTTTTCCATACAAAAAAAATTTAGATCAATTTTTATTTACAAAAATAAATATATGCCACGTAACATCTGAGTGGTTGTCAGGGATTCTAGGGTGTAGGCAAGAGAGTTTATGAAATCAAACAATAATAACATTATTATTAATCAAATAATAAATAATAACTCAAAAGAGGTAGGAATCCTTGGTCATTCTACAAAGTTGTGTTACGGATAAATGGAAAAGCAAGAAAAGATGGTTGAAGAGACCTATGGAATTCGCTATGTTAAAGGACTTCAATGTTCAACGAGGAGAAAAACAAACACAACCCCTTCAATCTGCTAATTAGCTAGAGCTCTAGCTAGGCAGCTGGGTGATGCTGTAGTGCACAGAGTCGGTAAGACTCTGGGAGTTCAAATCCAGCCTCAGATATTTATTAGGTGTGTGACCCTGGACAAGTCACTGAGCCTGTCTGCCTCAGTTACTTCCTCCATAAAATGGGAATAATAATAATAGCACCTACCTCCAAGGGTTGTTGTGAGAAAAAAATGAGATAATTGTAAAGCACTTAGCACAGTGCCTAACAATCAGAGTAAGAGTTATATAATATTAGCTATTATTATTATTATTACATTTATCAAGTGATGAGCCTGGGATCACAAAGACCTGAATTTACATCCAATCTCAGATGCTCTCTAGCTGTGTGACCCTGGACAGATTATTTAATCTTTGTCTGTCTCAGTTTTCTCAATTACACAGTGGAGATAATAACAGCATCTACCTTATAGGGTTGTGAGGACCAACAGTACCTGGAACTCTCCTTTCTCAAACATATAAAGAACTGGGTCAAATTCATAAAAATAAGAGCCATTGCCCAGTTGATAAATGGTCAAAGGCTAAGAACATGCAGTTTTCAGAAGAAGATAGTCAGATGAAAAAAATGCTCAAAATCATTATTGATTAGAGAATTGCAAATTTAAAAACTCTGAGGCACCACCTCACACCAATAGGATTGGCTATCATGACAGAAAAAGAAAATGATCGATGCTAGTGGGAATGTAGAAAAATAGGGACACTAATTCACTGCTGGTAGAGCTGTGAACTGGTCTGACCATTCGGGAGAACAATCTGAAACTATGCCCAAAGGGCTCTAAAAGTCTTCATAGGCTTTTACCCAGTAATACCACTATTATATCTCTATACCAAAGAGAAGGGAAAAAGACTCATTTGTACAAAAATATTTATAACAGTTCTTTTTGTGGTGGCAAAGAATTGGAAATTGAGGAGATGCCCACCAATTGGGGAACGACTCAACAAGCTGTGGTATATGATTGTGATGGAATACTATTATGGTGTAAGAAATGAGGAGGAGGGTGGTTTCAGAAAAACCTAGGAAGACTTGTATGAACTGATAATGAATCAAATGGGCAGAACCAGGAGAACATAGTACATAGTCACAGCAATATTGTAATAATTATCAACTGTGAAAAGCAGCTACTCTGATCAAAACAATGATTCCTGATGATTCCAAAGGACCCATGATGAAAAATACCATCCACCTCCAGAGACAGAACTGGTGAATTCTAAATGCAGAG
Organism: Pseudochirops corinnae; assembly: GCA_028646515.1. Lineage (NCBI taxonomy): Eukaryota > Metazoa > Chordata > Mammalia > Diprotodontia > Pseudocheiridae > Pseudochirops > Pseudochirops corinnae. The sequence continues at coordinate 2,618 of JAQQSV010003479.1, read as the reverse complement.
CAAAGCAAACTTTTTCAAAACTTTCTTTTCTTTTTTTTTTTTTTGGTTTGTGTTTTCTTTTGAAACATGGCTAATATGGAAATATATTTTATATGACTTGCCACATATAATTGATAAAACTGCCTTCTCAAAGAGGGGGGAGGGGCAAGAGGAAGAATGAGAATTTGGAACTCAAAATCTAAAAAAAAATAATTGTTTTTAAAATTTATATATAATTGGGAAGTATTAACAAAATAAACAAAAAATAAGCTTTAAAAAACAGTGGCTGTCACACAGTAGGTGCTTAAAATAAATTCTTATTCCCTTTCTTTCCTTTCTCTACAATTTGGTATCCTAGATACCCTCAGGCTAAAATGGCCACAAAGCCCTTTTGCCTCAGTATCCTCAGACAAGGGCAGAACCAAATTCCATGAAATGGAGGCCTTTCTTTGGCTTATTTTCCTTTGCTTGCCAGGTTCCAAATGGGAAAAATGTTTCAAGGATATGCATCTATGAACTCATATTTATGTATATGCAATCTGAAAAATTATTCAAAATGGCAAATACTTTCTCTTTGGCTCTAGTCACCAGATCAGTCAAAAGTTGAGGAAAATGTCTTCTGTTCTTATTAGGGTTAAATTCCCCTTTCTCATTCTCAATCCCCACACCCATAAGCTTAGCTACAACTCAAAGAAAATCCGTGTTTAATTAGTATCTGTAAGTAACATTTATTGTTGTTCAGTAGTTTTCAGTCATGTACAACTCTTCATGACCGCATTTGGGGTTTTCTTGGCAGAAATACTGGAGCGGTTTGCCATTCCCTTCTCCAGATCATTTAATAGATGAGGAAACTGAGGTGAACAGAGTAAAGTGACTTCCAGGGTCACACAGCTAGTAAGTGTCTGAAGGTGTCTTCCTGACTCCAGGACCATCGTTCTATCCACTGTGCTAGCTACCTGTAAGTAACATAGAAACTCTAATAAACATATAAAAGGAATGAGCTTTATATTATAGGTTGTGGCAATTTTTTTTTTACCTTATTTCCCCATCCTATGCTCTTGTTAGGGTAATAGGAAAAAAGTAGCTAATTAATTAGGGAATTGACAGCTCCTACTGCCTAAGGTCCCATTAAGGAAGTAAAGTCCAGGAGGGTTCCAACCAGCCCCAAACATATCATGACAACATACCTGCCACACCCATGCTATCAGATCTCAGCAGTCTCTGGCCAGTCCTTGGTCCACTGACGGTCACTACCTTGGACCCTCCTTACTCTCCTTAGCTGCAGTGTCTTCTGTCCCTAGCTACTTGTTGAGTGATAACAATCTGCCAACCCTCTGTTCCCTAGTTGGTCAGGCAAGATGGTGCCCAACTCAGCATGACACACTGGTTCCTATGTAGAAAAGTAGTATCAAACTCAAATAGAAACAGCAACCACTAAGTCATACATAATGATCTTCAAGAGCAGCATATTGACTTAGAAAGCCACACATTACCATGAGCTATGCTCTACTTTATTTTGATTTGTTTTCTTAAGTATTTCCTAATTACATTTTAATCTGATTGCTGATCTCAGGAGTGTTTGGCACTTCTGACTTAGAAAACCACACATTATATATTTCTTTTTTAAAAAAGAAATGTTTGCTGTTATTCAATTGCTCTCTTCCTGACCCCACTTGAGGTTTTCTTGGCAAAGATATTGGAATAGTTTGCCATTTCCTTTTCCAGCTCATTTTACAGACAAGGAAACTGAGGTAAACATGGTTAAGTGATTTGCCTAGGGTCACACAGTTAGAAAATGTTTAATACATCAACACATTAAAGTCAGATAGAAATGGTATTTTAATCTGGCTTGGATTGCACTGTGAATATTATGGACCACATGCTGGGTCGTGTGAGTGTGTGTGTGTGATAGAAGACTATCACTCTTCAAAGTTACCAAGAACTAGAATAAACTACAGCTGAGAGTGCACATAAACTCTAGCCTTCAGCACCCCAGAATTAGAATAAACAGCTGAGTGCACATGATCTGTAACCTTCAACAGTTCTGATATCTCGTTGGCCCTTGGAAAGGGCAGTACAGATGATGGAGCCTGTGAGTGGCCACTGCAGTTCCAGCCTAGATAGACATCTAGTCAATGATAGTGTGTGGGATTAAGAGATCCCTAAAACAATAACTCAGAGACGTCTCAAGGTGAAAATAGGTAAAGGTTTCTTTATTAGAATCTCGCAAGAAGCGGGCAGTCCAAGCCCTGAAAATGTCCAGGGCTGGAGGGCCGTCAGATCAGGGCAGAAGGACTAATTTATGCTAGCCAGGTGAGTGGGGGTAGAGTTTGGGAGGGGTTTCAGGATGAGTCTTTACACAAAGCAAAGAGGTTAATAGCTAAATCTCACAAACTAATGAATCTGCTATTTTTGAGGAGTTATATTACTGATATTCATAGTTTAAAGCTGGCCACTAAAACAAAGAAAGTAAACATTTCTCTACCTAAGGAATGCTTTTAAAAGGATTAACCATAGAATCAATACTTTTAGGCTGGGGAGAAAAATAGCTTTTACAACTTATTTGCACAGGCTGACAAACTGATATTACATACATAGGTACCCGAAAACAAGTGAGATTTTACAGACAAAGTCACCCC
>JAQQSV010003478.1:0-15081 GCA_028646515.1 Pseudochirops corinnae | reverse complement strand
CCCAACTGGAGCTTGAGATACACAGGCACTGTGGTCGGGAGATCCATCCTGCCCTACTGAGAAGTGACATAGGAGAGAATAGACTGGGGGAGGGGGGACACACTGGGTTGGCTGTTTTGGGGCGGTGGGTAGGGGGAAGAGGGGGAGAAAATATGTAACTCAAAATCTTGTGGAAATGAATGATGCAAACTATAATAAAGTTTAAAAAAAATGATATGTAAATATTCATAATATTAAATGTATACAGAATGCATACATTTTTCTTGTTATTAAAAATTCCAAAGCAAGAGTAAAAAAAAAAAAAACAGAAAACAAATTTAACCCAAATAAATACCTAATTACCTGCCAAATCACCATTATAAAGGATAATACCTTAACAAGTATGATAGACTTCTTGGTTCCTACCCCTGTCCAAATTGAGATTCTATTTTTAGTCTGCTCTTTGTCCATGAATTCTCAAATTCTCCCACCTCCCAAGGGTCTCAGCTGTACTTCTCTTATGCCACCTCAGAGTAACTTCCATGAAATTGAAGGTAAAAAGTTTCAGGGCCGTGTTTTTGGATTGGAAGCCACATTTGCTGACTCCAGGTCCAGTGATCTCTCTCTTGTACCACACTGTCTCTGCAGATAAGGATAGACAGGGGGATAACTAGACAGACAGGTAGAAGGAAAGAAAGAAAGAAAGAAAGAAAGAAAGAAAGAAAGAAAGAAAGAAAGAAAGAAAGAAAGAAAGAAAGAAAGATGGATGGATAGATAGATACATAGATACATAGATAGATACATAGATGGACAGATGGATGGATGATAGATAGATAAATTAGATGGATTTATAGATAGATAAACAGATAGATTAAATAGGTAGACATACAGACAAAGAGAGATGGATAGATAGAGATAGAAAGATAAAGATAGATCTGTCTATGTACATGCCGGATTACAGATCTATATGTTTTCCTTCCCTCTGCTGATGTATATTATCTACATATGGATCTATCTATTTGTGTGTGTATGGCTATATAATAATACATGTTTATATTTATGTTTTTCCCCCAAATCTTCACAAGTTATTATTATGAATGAATTTTTTTTAATCTTCAAAAACTAAGATTCATATTCTCTCTTTTTCTCCCTCTCTCTTTCTCTCTCTCTCTCCCCCCCCCCCCATTGGGTTAATAAGGAAAGTAAGTTGGAAATTTAGACTAAGCTAAAGTCACCTGTTATTTTACCTTGGCAGGATTGCTGGTGCTGATAACATGCTGCTACAATCTCTTATGCCCTCACCTCTGTTCTATTACATTAACTTGTTTGATGGTCTCAGTACAATATGTCTCTTTCAGCTTCAGTCCACATTCCATTCAGATGCCTAATTGATCTTCCTAAAGCACAGCAACCTAACCTCTTTTAATCATTTTTAATAGTTCCCTATTAGCCCCAGAATCAAATTTGAAATCCCGTTTGGTTTTTAAAACACTTCATAACCTGGCTGCTGCTTACATTTCTAGTCTTATTAGTACACACACACACACACACACACACACACACACACACACACACACACTCATTCATTCACATAATGACATCAGCCTCCTTCCTGTTCCTCAGACTACATAGTCAATTTCCTGATTTTGAGCTTTCACACTTGCTGCACCCAGTTCAGAAGCCATTTATGCTCAACTCTGCCTCCTAGCATTCCTTTTTGACTTCAAGTCTAAGGGAAAATCCAGCCTTCTACAAGAAGCTTTTCCAATTACCCTCACTGACAATGTTTTCCTTCTCTTGATTATGTCTGATTTATCTTGCATATATTCTTGTTTCTGTACTTCTTTACATGTCTCCCAAAGTGGATTGTAAGCCCTTTGAGAACAGTAACTGTCTCCTATCTCACTTTGCATGCCCAGAGCTGAGCATTATGTCAGGTATGATGTAAGTGCTTAACCAATGCTACATGGCTGCCAGACTGACATAGATATTCGTGTAATATCTGGCTATATTCTTCAACTCCCCAAAATCCTCTTCTCCTCATCTATGAGTCTTCTCATTCTTCCAGCAAGATCTAACCTGAAATACCATGACCATATTAAATACCCTCGTTCCTGTTTTCATGAGTAAGAAAATGATACTTTTTCCTGAATTGTAAAAGATTCCTCAGCTAAGTCGACTACGTCTTACCAGAATGATGTTGAAAGTTTCCTCTTCAACTCATTCCTGTCAATTTGGTGGATTTTAGACCCCAGGGAGTAAGCACATTCCCTAGCTACTTTTTAATTTGTTAACAGAGTTCTATTTGGAAAATGACTGCATTTCCCTGACATACTCAGATTGACCTTAGAATAATTTAAGGTCTAACAAGGGAAGAATGTACTGGGCTCATCACTTCTCTGGCCATGAACATTATTAATCCTAACATGAAACCTCAGATTTCAAGAGCTTTTGACTGTCCATATTTTCATATGAAAAAGACAAGAAGACACCATAACCTTGCCGTCTTGGCTTTATCTTAACTCTGCCCTTTTTTCGCATCTGCTTATGGTAGAATACAAGAAACCTAAGGTGAAAAAATTAGGGAATCTTGAACCTCAGAATTATTTGGCAAAGAAATATTATCTTATTTAGATTTTAGCCTTCAGAAAATTCAATTTAGAAGTATATACAAAATAATTCAACTTCAGGGAGAAGAAGGAAGCTGAATACAAAAAAGAAATTAAGCCTAAAAGAATTGGGTAGGTGAGAAGATACTATTTTCATAGTAACTTGACAAGTGAAACTTATGATCTTTTGTAGTTGAGATAGAATGAAAGATTTCTTTTTGCCAGCCATGAGAAAGGACTTTTCCTCCCTGTCCACAAAGATCTTTTGTCTATAAACTTGAAGCTAAGTGTCATGGCAATAGGAGTCTAGGCTTTCCATAAGAAAGATAGTCAAAAATTTCAGCTCAATCAGAAACCAGCAGCAGCAGCTTGAGTACATAGCAATCAGAGTCAGTTTCAAATTCTATCTTCCTATGAAGGCCAGCATAAAAGATGCAGGAAAGTATAAGTCCATAAGGAAGCAGGTATAATATCATTGAAATGCATCATTAGAGGCATGGTTTACTCTCCTTATGAAACGAACCTTACCTGCACGTATTTTCTATAGTCCTGCTTCTCCAGAGGGTGAATTGGGTATAGAGGGAGCTTAAATGTGGAGTCTTGCATGTGTGTACTCTGCCTCTATCCATTTTGGCTTTTATATTTTACATGTTTGCAGGAAAGTGATCACAAGGATTGTGAGGAAAATGTTTCTTGCTACTTAAAAAAAACTGAGTATTTTTGTCATCTGACCATTGAAATTAAAATTATAAATGGAGGTAGAAGCCTTTGAGCTACAGTTGTAGAGTTATGACACTCTTTAAATATGAGGTAGTCATTCTTTGAGGACATATTATAAGATAGGACAGTGTTCACCTAAGGTACTTTCTGTGTGATCTTTACAAAGTCTACACACAATCACTGCCTTTATTCCAGTGCTTGGAACCTTTATGAAGTTGTCTAGGAGAAAGAGTCTTCCCACAAAAGACTTGAACTTATGGTTGTGAGAGGAGGCTCATAAAACTAATCTGGATGGAAGTACCAATAATAAACCATAGTGCCATGAAGATAGTTGTTCAGGATTATTTATATTAAAGAGGAATGAGAAACATTAGATGCATGGTTATGTTATATTCAACCTTCTTCCCCAGGCAGAGGAATAACGGGAAAAAAGTACTGGAGAAGAGCAAGAATTCTTTTCCATTTGAATGAATGAAGGTGATGGAGAACATAATTTGAGTTGGTATTTGACATTCTGTCCAAAAAAAAAGGCAAGTGGGAAGAGCTATGGGAAACAAGAACTGGGCATGTGAACAATGAGATGTTCTATGGCAGCTTTTATGTAATCCAGTACAGTAATCATGCCCAGATATTATTAAGGGAAAAGGGTATGTACTGTTTTGTATTATTATGATGATCTTACCCCAGAACATGAAATCATATGCCAGTAGTTTTCAATCTGTGGGTTATGTTCAATTTGTAACAATGAAAATACATCCTGCATATAAGATAGATTCATAACAGTAGCAAAATTACAGTTATGAAGTAGCAACAAAAATAATTTTATGGTTGGAGGTCACCACAACATGAGGAACTGTACTAAAGGGTTGCAGCATTAGGAAGGTTGAGAACCACTGTCATGTGCCCTGTATGAGGAAAGATTTCAATGAAAGAGGGAGTCTGCACAATCAGTAAAACAGCAACTTATCTGTGGAACTGAGATAGGAGTCCCTAGCCACAATATATATGACATATGATGGTTTCTCTAACCCTCCTAGGGCAGTTCAGATGTTCCTAGGACTCTGTACTTTTGGGAAACATGCTCAACCACTCAGACTTCCCTCATTTAAGTAGGTACCAACTACATGGGAACAGAACACCTGCTACCCACCTATGACTTACTAAGCATGGTGTATTCTGTAATTGCTTTTTGAAAAATAGCTGACTCCAAAAAAGTGTATTTTACAACTTTATTACTTATAGTAATAGGAGTACAATTGACAAGGAAGTATGGGGGGAAAACAGTGAGCCAGGAGGGTCGACAAAGGAGACACATCAATTCATGTACTATTTGGAAAAATGGCACATTCATCTTCTTCCCATAATGTATCTTGAGATCTCTGAAAGAAAGGACATTGCACTATTGGGACCTCACCAACCACATTTCCATTACCCAAAACTGAAAGCACAAAATACAGGAGAAAGGAAAACTGAGTATGGATTCTGAGGAATCATTTTAAATCTGTCTCCAATCTTTAACAGCTGTGAGGAACTGGCAATGTCATTGACCATTTCTGAGCTTCAGCCTCCTTGAGGTGATATTCTTGGAAGTAATTGAAAAACTGAGAAAATGATATTGACATCACAAATCTCCAACAGCAATTATAAAGACAATACTTTCTAAAGTGACTTACCTTGGTCTAACTTGGGAAGGATTATTGTTAGTAATAGTAAAGGTGAAGAGTGAAAGGTGAATAAAATATAATCTCATCAGGAACTGAATCTAGGATAGTCAGAATTCCATAGTTTTTTTCTCACTCAGGTTACTTTGGATTGAAGAACAATTTTGTGTGCAAGAATGATTTCTCACTATGAAGTTTTGAAGACTGTCTACTTGTTGCCTGTTACAATTGGAGTCCTAGGAAACAGTTAACTCATATATATTTATGGGTTTCATTTCATCACTCAAACCAGATACAAACACATAGACCTAATTCTAGTGCACTTGGTCTTTGTCAATACCATGTTTCTTTTCTTCAGGGGAATTCCTGTAGCAATAGAGTTTGGGGGTTTAAATTATCTTCTGAACGATACTGTGTGTAAGATGATAATTTACTCCTGGAGAGTGTGCCGAGGCCTTTCTCTCTGTAGTACCTGTATCCTGAGTGGCTACCAGAGCATTGCCATCAGCCCTAGTAGCCCCAAGTGGGCAGCCCTGAAAGCCAGAAGTCCCAAGTGCATTGTTCCCTGCTGTGCTCTCTGCTGGATCCTCAATCTGCTAGTAGATATTGGTCTTTCTGTCTACATAATTGGTCCAAGAAATAGCACAAACATTAAAGGGAGAAACAAACCAGATTGCTCTTTAGACCCATATGCCAAGTATATCTTAAAAATTCCCCTCTGGAAGTCAATCTATGTTACTATGTTCGTGGTTTTCATGATGATTGCCAGTGGCTATATGGTTTACGTCCTGTACAGACACCATCAGCAGGTCCAGCACATCCACAACACCAGCTTCGCTCCTAGAGCCTCCCCTGAGGTCAGAGTCACCAAAGTCATCCTGATGCTTTTAAGCATCTTTTTATTTTTTAACACAACATGCTCCATCCTTAATACTTATGCAGATTATTCTCAAGTGGGTAGAACCTGGGCACTACATGTAGTGTAGTCCTTTCAAGCAGTCAGTCCCTTTGTGCTACTCAGCAGTGACTCCAGGATCACACAGGTATTCTGTGGTCTCCTCCAAAGAAAGAAATCCTCATCTATGACACACTTATTTACAATATCACTTCAAACACCTAAAGAGTCATAGTATCAAAGAACAGGTGAATTGGAGTGAGGATTGGAAAAGATTATCCTGCCCAGTATGTTGGATATAATGAGGCCCAGGATAGAGATTATTTTAGATACAAGAGGATTTTGTTTTATTCTGTTTTCTCAATACTAAGTTTCCTTTCTTGTAGGACACAATTTCCTTACAAAGCAGACAATAGCTGGAGAGGACGAGCCAAAATGGCAAAGTAAGGCAAGGACTCACCTGAGCTCTCTGCCAAATCCTTCCATCTACCTTTAAATAATGACTCATATGCTTAATGTGAATGTATATGTAGAGCCTGTATTGAATTGCATGGTCACCTGAGGAGGGGGGGGAAGGGGGAGAAAATCTGGAACTAAAAAGCTTGTAGAACTGAATGTTGTAAACTAAAAATAAATAAATAAATTTTGAAAAATAAATAATAACTCAACAAATTCTAGAGGGGCAGAATGCACAAAAAGGCAGAGTGAAATGATTTTCCAGACCAAGACAACTTAGAAAGTCTCCAAGAAAGGTCTGCTACACTAGATGGAGAGAGGAATGCCAGCCAGCATAGGCCATGCCAGGTCAGACTGGGCCCCAATAAACCAGAGGCAGGACTTGGGAACCCCTGAATCAGGAGTAGCCCTGTCTGCTTCCAGACCTCTGAGACCACAGATGGTAAGCAGAGTCAAACAAATGATCAGAAGGAGATAGGGTTCTCTATTTGCTAGCACTGAGGCAGGACTCTATTGCTTTGCCCATACTCTAATTTAGGTTGCAATCCTAGGTGGCGAGTCAAAGGCCAATGAGGAACACTAGCACCACAGAGATAGTAGCCAAAGTGGAAAGGGGATCTTCCTCTCAGTTCCAGAGCAGAAAAGGATGATTACTCACAAGCCAGTGCACAGGCCAGGAGAGGAGAAAACACATTAAATCATACCATTTGGAAGAACTGAAAATTTACAGGTCCCTAGAAGTATCTCTGAAAAAGGTTGCATACGATCCCTGAAGCTTGGGATAGAACACTCTCCACCCCGTAAGCAGAGTCCCACTTTAACATAGAGTTAAAAATCAAGGAATAGGCTAGGAATATAAGCAAACAACAGAAAAATAATTCTGACCATAAAAAGTTACACCATAGAAAGTGACACAGAAGGTCAAAACACACACTCAGAAGAAGACTGTCCTCCTGAGAGGCTCCTAACAAACCTCAGAGCAGATGTGACCAGATGGGTCGGGTACATGCCAGCGTACAAGGCTCAATCTTAGCACTTTTCTTTTGTCCTCTCAGTTCTCGTATGACTACACGTGTGCATGGACACACACACAATGTCGATTGCTCTATGTATACAAATATTTACACTTTACAATTATAACAATAATATCCAGAATAATGCCTTCCCTAGAAGAAGAGGATAGGTAGCATCTAGGAGTAGTTTAGAAGCTGTACGCTGTGGCAAGGAGAACCCACCTGGTCCCTTTCCAACTCTGGATCTGACATCTACTTTGAGACTTTTTGCAAGTCTAGTCACCATTCCGTAATTTATTTTCCTCATCTCTATAATGAAATAGGAATCCCTTTTTGTGTCCTTTGTTGGCTGGTTGAGAACTTCAGGTTAAATTACAGAAATGCAAAGAAGTTTAAGGGTCCTCAAAGACCATCTTTTCATACTTTTCATATCTTCATATTCATAACAGAGAATCAATTTCCTCTATACCAGCCTAAAAGTTTCAATCCACTCATGAGGAAAACATAAACACTTAACAAGAGCAAATCTACTTTTAGACAGCTTTGATTGTTAGGATGTTGCTTTCTAAAATTTGGTTGGGATTTTCCCCTATGCAATTGTCGTTCATTTATCCTAAGCTTTCCCGTTGGGCCAACCAAAAAAAATCATCTTTCCTCCACATGATTGTCTTTAAATGCTTGAAAATCACTACTGAGCTCCTGCTTAATTTTCACTTGTTCAGAATATATATCCTCATTTCCTTTAAAATCCTGTCTTATGGACTGCTGTCAAGTATCCTCATTGTTCTAATTACCCTCTTTCAGGACATTTCTTTACAAAGATGTGGTGCCTGGTAGTATTTATAGTATTCATATCCATATTTGTAGTATCCATGTAGTATCCATATCCATAGTATCCATATTATAGTATTCATATAGTCCATATTTATAGCATCCATATAGTATCCATATCCATTGTATCCATATTATAGAATTCATATAGTATCCTTATTCATATAGTATCCATATCCATAGTATCCATATTATAGTATCCATATACTATCCATATAGTATCCATATTTATAGTATCCATAGAACACATATTGCAAATGTGTTCTTGGTCAGCTAAATGGGACTTGAGAGAGTTCTGGCCCTGCAGTGACTTCAAATCTGGGCTCCTAGTTGTGTGATTCTGGGCAAATCGCTTCACCCTGTTTGCCTTTGTTTCCTTATCTGTAAGATGTACTGGAGAAAGAAATGGCAAACCACTCCAGCATCTCTGTCAAGAAAACCCCAAAATGGAGTCTTGAAGGGTTGGACCCAACTGGACAATAAGAAGCAGTAATTGGTGCACCACTATTTTTTCCTCAACAGATCTTGTTGGATTCACTCCACAGAATCACGCTTGATATCCCCTCTTCTCATTTTTAACTTCATTTTATGTGCCCTTTTTGTGTCCATTAGATTGTTAGCTCCTTGAGGGGGGGGGATTGTCTGTTTTCCTTGTTTGCACAACCAGAACTCAATATGCCTGATACATTGTTCTGTTGTTCAAGTCATGTCTGACTCTTACCTGACCTCACAGACCATGATATGCCAATACAATCTATGTTGGATTTTGTCGTTATTGTTTATGGCCGAGATACTGGAGTGGTTTGCCATTTCCTTCTCCTATGCTTGGCACATAGTAGGTATTTAATAAATACTGATTGTATTGAATTCAAGGATAGAATAGTTCAGCAGAATGCTCAGGGTACATGCACAGGGACCCTCCTTACCCATCAGCTCTCAAGAATCCCTGGCTTCCCCTCCCTAAGACCTTGACTCTCCCTCACTTGCTAAACCACCTATCATTGACTTGACAGCCTAGGCACAGGGCAAAAAGGGAAATACATATACATATTATATATATTCATATACATGTATTACATATATATATTTCTTACATAGGGAAGACATTTTATATTTCTTATTTTTCATTAACCTTAGCAATACATACATATGTATGTGTGTGTACTCTGTATGTGTGTATATATGAATATATATATATAATCTATATGTGTGTATATATGCATGTGTATATGAGTGTGTATATATATATGTATATATATATATGGAGGGTTAATGGTCTATTTTATCTACATAATTCTAAACAGAATAAAAGAGCAAGAGACATGGAAAGGGGACATATATGTTATACATATATGCATATCCATACATATAAAATGATAAAACATGAACAGCAAGGTGGCACAGTGAATAGAGTGTTAGTCCTAGAGTCAGGAAGACCTGAGTTCAAATCCAGCCTCAGACACTAGCTGTGTGACTCTGGACAAGTGACTTAACCCTGTTGGCCTTGATTTCCTCATCTATTAAAGGAGTTGGAAAGGGAAATGGTGAACCACTACAGTATATTTGCTAAGAAAAGCTCAAAGTGGGGCATGAAGAGTTGGGCATGACTGAGAATTATTAAACACCAAAAAGCAGAATCAAATAGGAGACATAAAATATCATCCCTATGTGAGAAGCTAGAAATATAGATTAATTAATTTCTAAGATTAATTGTTTACCTATTATTTTAAAGATTGCAAACCTTTTGCAACCTAAATCAAGATAAACTGAGGCCAAAGTTCAGAGCACATTCAATTTATTGGCAAGGCTAGCAAAAAGGGGGTCTTTAGCTACTGAGCAGAGTAAAAGACCTTGAATGAGGGAAGACACATCATTTTTACAGACAAAAAAGGAGTATCCAAGAACTAAAAGGCTGTGCAGGAAGCGGAGTGGGAGGGCAGGAAAGGTTTATTCTCTTCAGTAAAAGGAAGATGTGAAAGCTAGATGGTACAGTGGAAAGAGAGCTCATCTGGGGTCAGGAAGAACTAAATTCACATTTGGCCTCAGATACTTACTAGCTGTGTGACCTTGGGCAAGTCACTTAACCTTTATTGGTCCCAGTTCTTCAGCTGTAAAATGGGGACACACTGTAGAAGAAAAGGGCAAACCACTCTGGTATCTTTGGAAGAAAACCCCAAGGACATATGTTCATGGTGTCACAGAGAGTCAGACACAACAAAACAACAAAAAGAAAGGTGGCAGGGTCCTTTAACTTCACATGCCAGAGGGCTGTCTAAGTCTCCCTAGGAAAATGAGGTCAATGATTACCATTCCCATGCCTGAAGAGTCTGTTGGAAAATTAGCTGATTCATAAAATTTTGTGTGTGCCTGCTATATGCAAAGCGTTATGGAACATACTAAGAAGATTGTCTCTATCCACAAGATCTAGAAGTCTCCTTGTGAACAGAGGGAAGAAAAAAGTGAAAATGGTATAAAATTCTATGATTAAATGACCAAATCAGTTGGGTGGCACTGTGGACGGGCCCTAGCCAATAGGGTGCTGGACTTCGATACAGGAAGAGATTAGTCAGAAACCACCTTGGACAGTGACTAGCTGCATGACATTAGGCATCACTTAACCTCCCTCAGTCTTGGTTTGCTCATCTCTAAAATGGGTATTTTGCACCTACTTAACAAGATTTTCCTCAAACTTTAATAATATGTACAAAATGTTTTTTAGGGCTTAAAGTGCTTTATAAGTGTTACTATTATGAATGTTATTGTTGATGTTTGTTATTAAGCAATCCGAAACTATAATAAAGACACAGCCAAGCAATAAGTACCCTATCACCATCATAGATCAGAATGGTTTCACAAGCATGGCATGATCCTTTGTCCACGAATCCTCAAGTTGTCCCTTTTACCATAAGACTTATCTGTACCATCTTCATCATAGTTTGATGAGGACCCACATATAGCAAGGCTCACATGTAGCATGAAGATATCATTGTGTGGTTCAAAGGGAGGAAGACAAGACATCTCTAGTTTCTCTGCTTCTTCCACTTCTCCAGAGGAGAATATAATTCTTAGAAGGAAGTTCGGTCCAGAGACTACTCTGCTCTTTTCAGAGAGAATGAATATTAGACTAAAATTATATCTCTCTGCTCCCTTAAATTTTATTTGTCTAGAGCAGGGGTGGGGAACCTGTGGCCTTGAGATCACATGTGGCCCTCTAGGTCCTCAAGCAATTCAATCAAAACTTCATAGAACAAATCCCCTTAATAAGAGGATTTGTTCTATAAAACTTGGACTTGGTTCAAAGGCTGCACCCAAGGAGCCAGAAGGTCCTTGTTTAGAATTATATAGATAAAATAGATAGACCATTATAACCCCCTCTACACACACACACACACGCACACGCACACACACACACACACGCATAAAAACACACATACAGATTATACATATATATATACATACATATGGACACATACATACAGACTATACACAGATACATATAGATGTATTGCTAAGCTTAATAACAAATAAGAAATATAAAATATGTTCCCTACGTAACTCTGGGTAGGTTATTTAGCTCCCTCACTAAGGAGGAAATCTCCTGTCAATGAGCTTTAGGACGGAAATTTCAATGGGACCCTGCCACGTGAGGAGTCTAAATGGTTTCCTGATGAGCAGGTAATCATTTTCAGGGATAAGTTTGAATCCACTTCTCTGACTCCAGAACCATCAATCACTATTGCGTCACATCGCCTCTGAAGCTGTCACTGTCCTTCGTCCCATGTTCCTTAGTCTTTTAAACATGCTGTTTACCCTCCTTTAGACGCTCTCAAGGCCATCAATGTCATTCTAAAAAGGGCCACAGAAATTAATACGATACTCAAGCTGGGGTCTGGCTAAGGAAGAACATATTAGGCCTCTCTCCTTCCTGGGCTGGGATACTCCTCCTCTACAAGATGGGTGGAAACCACACTTGCATCACTGACTTCCCAGAAGTTCTAGAAGGAAAGCATTTTTTAAAGTGGCTTGTACCCAACTGTACTGGGAAGAGTTTTTGCTTCTTAGTGGAAAAACAAGGAAATTATGAAATCTCATCAGGAAGCTGAGACTGGGGTGGTCAGAATTCCATTTTTTCTTCCTCAGGTCACATTGGATTGGAGAGCAGTGACTTTCCATGATGAAGTCCTGGGGATTGTCTACATGGTGCAGACACTACTTGGAGTCCTAGGAAACTTTTTCTTTATTTACCATTACTGTTTTCATTTCATCACTCAGAAGAGACCCAGACACATAAACCTAATTCTTATCCAACCATCCTTTGCCAATGTACTTTTTCTTCTTTACAAGAGAATCTCCACATCAATATTCTTAGAAGGTCAATATTTTTCATGCTGAGTGTATTATCCTAAGTTATCTACAGAGACTATTCCAGGGCCTTTCCCTCTGCAGTAGCTGCCTACTTAGTAGCTACCAGGCAATTGCCATCAGCCCCAACAGCCCAAAGTGAGTAGTCCTCAAAGTTCAGTCCCCAAAGGGAATCGTTCCCTGATGCGTTTTCTGTTGGATGCTCAATGTCTTCATGAATATTGATCTTCTTGTGTATACAACTGGTGCAAAACAGAATAGCACAATGATTAAAGGCAGAAGCAAACCAGGGTTTTGCTTTGTTGACCTACATGCCATGAATTCACTAAAACTTCAAATCTGGAAGTCTTTTTATGATCCTGTGCTTGTGGTTTTAATCATTGTTATTAGTGGTGTTTCTCCTGTACCAACACCACCAGCAATTCCAGCACATTCATAGCACCAGCCTCTCCCCAGAGCCTCCCCTGAGATCAGAGCCACTAAAACCATTCTGTTGTTGGTAAGCACCTTTTTCTTCTTCAACACAGCATGCTTTGTCCTTATTATTTATTCATCTTTTTCTGAAGTAACTGGGCCCTGGCTGCTCTATGACCCTACCTTTTTGTCCATGACTTTTCAAGTAGTCAATCCTTTTGTGTTGAGCTTTTTCCAAGTAATGAAAGACTCATGTGCTATACCCATATCATGCCAAACATGTACAGAACGACAAGAGTAAAGATTTGGAAAGTAGGAGGGAAAATTGGAGACCATCTAGCCCAATCCTCTAGGGTTTATGGAACCCAGGATCAAGATTATTTTAAATAAGGACTTTTTCCTTCAACAATAGGTACAATATACATGGACCACTCAGACAAGGACCACTGTTACCTTGGAAAGTAAATAGTAAGCGAATACATACTGAAAAGTGGTGACTCTTTGCGGTCGAGATCTTGAAAAGCTTTTTACAGGGCTAAAGTACACACATCGGAATATGGCTTTACAGTTTAGAAAGTATTTTCATCACAAAGTTATGTGCAGGGTAGGAAAAGAATTAGGACTTTGATATTCCCATGGTGAAAGCTAAGGTTAACATACATGATATGTTTGCTTGTCCTGTTTTGTTTAATGTTTCTCCCAATATGGAGATCTCTCTGCCATGTTTCTAGTACTTTCATATGTCACTGACAGTAACTCAACAATCATGTTGGCTGAGTCCTTCAGTGCCTGAGAGTATATTTGTTCAGGGCCAACTGATGTGAATTCATCAAAATAAACCATGTCCTCCCTGTACTTCATTATTTATCTTTCACAGCAACTCCCTATTTGCATTAATTTTTGTTCTGTCATTTCTAATGAAAAGATCCTTCCATTTAGTTAAGTAAAAAAGAAATCAATTAAGAACTCTGCCTCCTCTGATGATGACCATCATCATTGTCCTCTCTACTTCCAAAAAAAGTTGATTTATTTATTTGATGATGCTTTTAGTCCCAATACAGATTTCAAAAGTCCTTTTACCTGATTTTATTGTCATTTGCGAATCTCAGATCCATTTTGTGCATTTTGGGCCCTGGATGTCCAGGTTTCATTTCCCTCCGGGCCCTGTTTTTTATTTTACTTTTTCTAGACTTCAAAACCGTGTCCCTTATGCCAGCACACTTCATCTGAATGTGCCTCCCTATCACTTTTCAACTCCCTTTTGTTGTTGTCTTCCCCCAACTAAAATGTAATCAAATTGATAAATGTACAAAGGAAAATAACAACAAATCAAAATGAAATAGAAAAAATAGCCCGAACAAACTGAGAACATAATCAAAATAGAGGGATGATTTCACTAATATAAAATACTCAAAGCAACAAAAGACCAAGCTAATTTTAAGTAGCCCAGCGTTAAAAAAGAAAATACTCTTTTCTCTAAAACAGTTTCTCTAGGAAAACTTCTGATTCTGGTAGTTTTATAGGAGAACTCAATTAATTTTTAAAGAAAAATTAGTAGGGTGGAGTCAAGATGGCAGCATAGAAGCAGGAAAACTGCACAGCTTGCCCCATAATCACCTCAAATACTTATAAAATATACTTTAAACAAATTTTAGGGCTCTAGAACTCACAAAAGTATAGAAAAACAAAGCTCCCACTGAAGGCAGCCCAGCAGGCAGTATAGGAAGCGTTCATCGCAGCGTGCTGGGAGCCAAAACAATCCTGGTCTGAAACCGTGGCTTGGCAGTTTCTATTCCTACCAATTCAATGTGACCAAGAAATTGATAGCAATGGGAATAGAACCCATGCATGTCAGCTCCTATATACTTCCAAAGACAGTAAGAAATTTAAGACCCTAAATTTGGTGCTCCAAATCATTAGACAGGAGGCAACTTTTCCTTGCCCTGAAAGACGCTTAATGAGAGCACACAGTTTCTATTCCTCAGTTGGCTAACACTGAAGAATAATAACTTCTTTCCTTCTTCTCATAAGATTATAAACCCCAAGGACTCAGCATATATGTTCTTGGGTTTTCTATATGGGCAGAATCTCAGGTTCAAGATTCCATGATAACTTATTTGATGCTGGCATATTCCCTAGAT
>JAQQSV010003477.1:0-15083 GCA_028646515.1 Pseudochirops corinnae | reverse complement strand
TACAAGAGAAAATTTTGTACCAACCCAATATCAAGTATTTAAAACATGTAATTTATTACTAATCGGATAACAATAATTCAGTGGAATGCATTTTAAAATTATGTTACAGGTAAAATCATCTATCCTATTTCCTTCGGTATTTTATTAATCATACTCAATGACATCTAAAATCTAGTATGGAGTAGTTACAGTAAATTAAAGAGGTGGCAATAGTTCATTTATATAGTGTTTACCACATGCCAGGGCTTTTTGCTACTTGGTAATAATTAAATCTAATTTTACATAAGGATCCATTATTTTTAGTTTGCCCATATAAAAAAAAAAAAGCTCATGGTGACACCCCCAGACCCATAATTGCTTCTTTATTACTCTGAATCATCCAAATTGCTAAACTAATTCCTTTTATTTTTCTAATTAAACCCTACCATTGTACCTTAAGGCATTTCTCAAAAAATTTCCCAAATCCCTTTTTCTCCAAAAAACTTCAATCCCTTTTCTTTCAAGCCTTATATTTACACTGTCAGTACTGATTCCAACTTTCCTTAAACTCTCCACCCATTCTTCTCGTATCCCTACTTGTTTTAACTGTTGTCTTTTCTTTCATTTTATAAAAACACTTCAAAACTGGACCTTTCCAACACTTCTCTTTCTTCTATTTGCTTAATTCTCTCTAGTCTATTCCCCAATCACATCCAAGATTGCATACAGACTTACTCGTTGGCCTTTACACCTTATCACAGGTTTTTATTACACAAAACCAATTAATTGCAATACTGTCACACTTTTTTGGTTCATTATGGCTTACAAATTCAAAGTTCAAAACTTATTCAGCATAACTACATTTAAGGTTCCTCCTAAGTTCATCATTGATAACCTTGGAGAAAAAGGATTCCAATTTGGAATCCTTTCTGTGACTATGAATGGTCTTTGTTCCTAATTGCCTCTTCCTTTTTCAAAGTTTTGATATTTTCCAATACTGTAGCTCATTTAATTATCCAGTGATTTCAAATTAACAGAAATCCTTATCATAACTATTTAACTTTCAATTCATCTAAATGAAATATAGCTACATAATTATTAATGGGAATAATTTAAAAATCAACTTTCACAAGAATCATTAACTGCCAAGACTTCAAATTTGGGGGCTCAATATTATCTCTGTGCTTATGCTTTAATTTATATTTGACAATAAGGCAAGCAACATACTGAAATAATTTTCAGTTTTGTTCTCTCAAAATTCCTGGGTTTTATACTAATATTTATAAGCCATATACTCCTTTTAATTTGACCTTTTGTAGTCTGACCACCTTCTAGTAAGTATACATACACTTAATATACTCTTGTACTTTCCTCTAATGTTATATTCTTATTTAATTCTACTTTAAGAATTCTTATCCTAACTTATTATAGTCTTACTTACCATTGTTCTACCAAAATATAATTTTGAACTTATTTTCACTTCAACTGATTTCAACATGTTTTACTGTGTTTCTAATTTAACTAAACAATGGATTTAAACTATAGTGGTATCATTAAATTTCACTTACTTCCAATTGTTTCCTGATTTCAAAATAAGCTTTCCTCTTTCTGGGAGAAATTTGGGATTCACCTTCAACATAGGAGTCCCAATTAAGGCTTGCTTAGTGGCTTCAGGTTGATTGTTTAGAAATAGTAAGCAATAGAATGGTAAGTAAATTCCAACTCCACTTATTTTTAATTTTTTGAAATGTGAAGATGTTCTAAAAATTTTCTGCTCTGCCTTCTAATAATAAAAATTCACATTTCCTTCCTGCAATAAATTTGTCTCAACTTTAAGTAAGTTTTAAGTATATCTTTAATTTACATTCAAGTTAAAATCAATTTCATAGAGTGGTACCCCAAAACTTCAGAATCAGGCAAATGTGTTTTAAATTCTGGGTTGTAGAATTACTTAAACTCACAGGAGTTTTATTCTAATTTCTCCTGTACTATTTTCCTAAGTTTTTCTTATTTAAAAACTTCTCTGAATGGTAACTGACTCTCTGTTTCACTGAATGTCTCCTGAACAGATTCCATAATTAATAAAAAACAGTTCTTAAAATTCAAACTGCAGCTTTAAAATCAATCTCTAGTCATATACGGAGTAAATGATCTGTCAATTTTTGTTTTCATTAAACTTTATCAAGTTTGCTGGTACTTCAAAAGATCATCAAAATGCTCATAAAATTTTTCAAGTCATAATTTAGAAATTTCCAATAGAGAATAGCAAACTTAATCTCCATTTACTTTTATCTGTCTTTCAGCTCTGCAACCTCCAATATGACCAATATTGGAAACAGAGAAAAGAGAGACTTGTCTTTTCTGAAGACTTTTTGAACATGTTTACTTTTTACAGTCTTTTTCTCCAGGTTTATTTGACAAAAGAAAAAAGCATAGAACAAAACAAATGCATGGAAGCACCTGCCAGCATGGATCAACACAAATCCCAGCTAAGAACGCACAGATTTCCCACGCTCTTAAAAATTTTCCTAACTGTATAAAGTCCCTATTCCTAAACTTAGTTTCATCATTCACAAAACAGACAAACACAGAATATATAACAAAGACTTAAGACAACGTTAAATCGGGCCTGAACTTCTCTAAAGTTTTCTCTAAGAGTCTAGGTGATTTTGAAGTCAGGATTTGTCTTATCTATTAAATATACAACTTAGTTTCGTGGCTGGGGTCCTGAAGTCAGTCTATGATTAATTTTTATGTTTACTGTTTGTGTTAATGCATTTATAAGCTTATCAATAAGAAAACATAATTTAGTTATAATGTCAAATTGTTTAGTTGTGTTTGCTAACTGGGCTCAGTCACATAAATTGAACTTTACATACACACACATATAAAAACAGACACAATTTAGTAGTCATCCTCCCTGTCCTTTTTTTTCTTTTTCTTTTTCTTTTTTTTTTTGGAATCAGTCCCTAGAAGAAGTACTTCTTCTAGGCTGTCTGCTAAATCAAATAAAAAAGAATTTTTGAAAGAAAAATGCCTATTTTACTTCTTTAAAAATTTTTTTAAAAACACTTTTTCTTCCCCAGGGGATAATCTTCTAATAAAGTACTTTTTTTTCTAAAAACAAAACAAAACAAACAAAACAAAAAATCCCCTTTCTTCACTAATGTGAAGGATACTCTCTAATAAAATAGCTTTTTCTTCTCCAAAGTATAGGCTACCTTAAATTTGAAAGAATCTTAGAAATTTGCAGTTAACAATTTCTGCAGAGTAAAAAAAAAGTTGGTGGTTTCCTCCTCAAAAGAAAGGCTTACTTTAGCTTTGAAGAATTTAGATTTTGGACTGAGAATAATTCAGGCTTCCAAGGCAGAGCTCAGAGAAGACCCTCTGAAAAAGAAGACTAAAGAGCTCTCAGGGAATTTCCTTGGAGGACAACTTATGGAAGTCCAAAATGCTCTCAAGACTCATCTGGGTGCCAACTGTTAAAATTAATTATCTGAAATAAAAAGAAAGGTACAAAGTAACCAAACAAATAAATATTGCATTAATTAAATTAATTAGTTACCATTAAATCAGGTCAATTAATTCTTTCGTAATTAGTGACAAAAGACTGATTTATAGAGCCTTTTTAATAACAGAAAAAAAGGAATAAAAAAATAGGAAACTTGTTTTGAATATAATTCAATTGGACAAAACAGAGCATCTGATTAGTTAATTTCTCCCAGATTTTCTTAACCCAAATTCATCAAAGTGAGATTACCCCAAAGTCCTGGATCTGCAGGTGATGCCTTTTGTAACCAGAAAGTTCACTTTAAAGGGGAACTTGTTTTTAGTTACCCACCCCATCTGCCAAGATTACATTGCTCAAGTTAGACTTAACCTCTAACTCAAGAGAAAAAAAATGGAGCTTGTCTACTTCTTAGACTCTAAAGAGGAAGTTAACTTTTAGTTACCCCCTTCCCCTTTCTCCAGCTGCTAGAAAGGGGAACTTAGCCTTTAAAAAGAGTCTTATAATCCTATGATGATTTTATTCCTACAGAAATATATACCTTACCTGTTACTAAATGATAAAATCTTATCAATCTATTCACTAAATCTACAGGTAACCTAGACTTAAAAGAATATCTATGTAAGTTTGGCTTAGTTTTTCCTAAAGAAGGGATCTCAATTCTACAATCAAATTAAGAATAATTCAAAGTAATCATATTAACTGATTTAAAGGATATTTATTTTCAGGATACCATATGTTAAGAAATCATAAATGAAAACTGTCTAGATCTATTTGACAAAGTACAAATTGAAAAAAATCTACCAATCACCTTTTGGAAGAAAACTTCAAAGTAAAAGTCCCAGAAATATCACATTAAAAATCCAGAGTTTCATATCAAATAAAACATATTTCAAGCACCCAGAAAGAAGGCATTCAAATACCAAAGAACAACAGCCAGGATCACACAAAACATCGCAGTTTGTACTAAAGATGATAGGAGAAATATAATATTGAAATATAATATTCCAAAAGGCAAAAGATATAGGAGTAATTTACCCTGCTTTATGGTAGAAAAAATGAAAATTAATGAAATAGAGGAATTCTAAGCATTCCTCATGAAAAGACTTTGAAAAAGTAAACTTTTAAATACAAACACAGTCAAGAGAAACCTAAAAAGGTAAATTTGTTTGAATAGTTAGAAGAAACTGTATGATGATGTAATGCTAACATTGTTCTACGGGGAAACCAAATAAATGAATCTTCAGAACATTTATGTCTTCAAGGGGTACTGAGGGCATTGAACAGTAAAACAGAAGACCTGGGATGGATTGATTCTTTCCTTAGAGTATGAGTAGGGGAAAGAGAAACAAAGATTGAGGAAATACATTGGTGTGGAAAGGAGGAAGAATGGGGTAGAACTTGCTACTTCTCATAACTGGTGTTTGTGAGAAGAAGAACATGTAAACATGAAGGAAGGAGCTAGGGGTAGCAGTCATCAGATGAAGGAACTCTGAAATAGACAAAGGAGGGTTGAGAAAACACACACACACACACACACACACAAGCAATTTGGTGTAGAAATCCATCAAAATCAACAGGAAAAGAAGCAGGAATGGTGAGACAAGGAAATTAAAGAGCAAAGAATATTGGAGAGGCAATAGCTCAAAACAAAACATTGATCCTGAAGGGGGGATTGAAAGGGTGGAAAAAACTAGACTCTAAGGGAGTGATGAAAGGCTGAACAAATTTTTTGGTATCATTATCACCCTCTTCTCCTCTACACCTCACTCGCCAATTAAAAAAAAAAAGAAAGGAAAAAAATCTTGTAACAAATAAGCTCAGTTAAGTAAAAATGAATTCACATAGGGGCCAGGTCCAAAAAATATGTCCTTTCTGACATTTTGAGTCCATTTGCTCTATCAGAAGGTGGGTAACATGCTTCATCATAAGATCACTGGAGGCATTGTCAGTCATTGCTTTGATCAGAGTTCTGAAATCTTTCAAAGATGTTTTTATTTACAATGTTGTCCTTGTATAAATTATTTTTCTAATTATGCTCACTTCACTTTACTTGAGTTCATATTACTCATAAATCTTTGAAATAGTTTCTTTTGTAATTTCTTATGGTACAATATCATTCGATTATATTCATGGGGGGAGGGGGGCTGGAATCAGAAAGACCTGAGTTCAAATCAGACCTCATGCTATGTGATCGCTAGCTGTGTGATCCTGGAAAAGTCACTTAACCTCTGTCTGCCCCAATGCACAGGAGAAGGAAATGGCAAACCATTCCAATATCTTTGCCAAGAAAACCTAATGGATAGTATTGATGGACCATAGTCTACCTACCAGGTCATGAAGAGTCAGCCACAACTGAACAACAAATTCTTGATGAAGATAAAACTAGTTTTCAAAAATAATGGCTTCTGTCAGCAGGAAATCACAATATCATGAGACTTATGTGCAAATTAGGTTTATTTTAAGAGAAATGAATATGCATATGGAGCCCAAGGAGTTCACAGTCCTTAGAGTTTGCATATTTAAGATAGTACAACAAAAGGAGAGAAAACAGGAAGGGGTGTGGCACAGAAGGGGAAAGGTATAGCAAAGATGGGAAAAGGACAAAACTCCTCCAAAAGGGAGCAGCAAGGTGATGGCAAAAGCCCCATTCTTTTCCCATAGGAACCCTAGACTATGAAGATAGGAGAGTCCTTATCCACAAAGGACCCCAGCTGCACAAGCATCTTCCCAGCCTGGCACAGACTGACTGGCTCCCGTATTGCCTACCAAGGACACATAGGGAATCCAGCTTGGGGTGCAAACAACAAATTATGTCAGCTGGGGTGGGGTCCTTCATCCTTGACATCTGCAGGGCCTCCTGCATACTCTGGGTCCAACGTTTCTGGAAAATACGGCAACTCAAAAAGACAAGTTCAGGAGACTCCTTAATAGTCCTTAACATTTCTAATTGCTCATAAATAAGTTCTCAAAAGCATGCTTTCTTATTTGACCCCCAAAGAACAGGAAGAGATAGATGGTTGTAGCCTCTCAGAGAGTAAGGATTTCGAGATGATAAACAAGTATCAGTTATAGTTTTAAATCCTCTTCTGAATTACCTCTCGATAAAAGTATTTGGGATCCCTCAGATGTTTTAAAGCCAGTTTGAATTTTTTCTTTTTCAGGAATGTAAACTCTGAAATGCATCTTATTCCAGAATGAGCCTGTTTCATTCACATTAAAAATTTATTGATTAGCGTGGTTACCTTCTTCAATTATTTTCTTCAAAATATCAGGCTATTTATCCGTGAAACCTCATTTGCATTGCACACCTTTTCAATAATTTTAACATTAGGTAGTCAAACTTGATTTTAAAAGTGATTGAACCAACCAAGCCTTGCAGGAAAAGTTTCTTTGTTATCTGCTTCATTTCCATTTTCTTTCACAGCCTTAAAAAAAATATTAAAAGCTTTTGTCTTAATGGCTTCTCTACTAAGAGGAATCCATTTTGATGGCAATCTTTATTCCATATAACTAAAAGATGCTTTACTTCTATTGCTGTAACACTTCTCATCCTTGTAGTTATTTGCAAACTACAAAAAGCTGATATGGCTTTGTCTTTTCTTTGGCCTTTCTGCTTTATAATATCCCATATTGTAGATTCAGGCATTCTGACATCTCATCCTATTTTAGAGTTTCTATGACCGCGTTCATACCATTCAATCACATAGAATTTTTGTTCTAATGTAATACAAACCTCTTCATTTTTGTACTGGGAGTGCAAGGAAAGTGGTGGAACAGGGAGCCAAATAACCTGTCATTGGATCCTGTCTGCCAAGGGACTAGCCCTGTGACTTTGGTCAAGTTGATTCCCATATCTGGGCCTCTGTTTTCTTATTTGTAAAATGAAAGAAGTGGGACTTGGAGGGTGGGGAGGAAAGGAGAGGAAGTAGAGCAGGTAACAGAACAGGCATCACCATCCTCCCATTTGCCAAAGCTTGCAAAATCATCATCATCCTCCACTGCTACTCAAACTCAGCCTATATTCAGTTGCCATCTTATAATTTATACCTTCAAAACATCCCTCCTACACATTCCTTCCTCTCCACCCACCCTGCCACCATTCCAGTGCACGCTCTCATCACCCCTTGCCTGGACCACTGCAGTAGCCTCCTAATTAGGGTCTCCCTGCCTCCAGGCTCCAACTACTCCAATCCATTCATCTCTCAGTGGTCAAAGTGATCTTCCATAAAGTAGGTGTGACCATGTCATCTTCTCCCGAACAGTCCCACTCAATAAACGCCTGTGGTTCCCACCTCCAGATTCAAATACATAAAGCCCTTCTTTACTTGACTCCTTCCTCCAATCTTCTTACAATTTACACCCTCCCCTGCCCCTGTGACACTGGCCTCCTTCTTGCTCCTTGAACTAAACACTCCATCTGCCAATCCAGGCATTTTTCCCAGCTGTCCCCTATGCCTGGAATTCTCTCCCTCCTCCGAGGTCCTGGCTTCCTTGGCATCCTCAGGTCTCAGCTAACATCCCACCTCCAAGAAGGCTTTCTAGCCCTCCTTAATGGTAACATCTTCCCTCTGAGATCATCTCCAATTTATCCTACACGTATCTTGCTCCTACACAGTTGTTTGCACACTGTCTGCCTTTGCACCCCCAGCTCTTAGCACTGAGTCTAGGACGTAGGAAACGCATGACTGATTGAGAACCTGAGAAAAGAGGCAGCACCAATGGAAACCCAGTATTAAATTTCCCGGAGTCTATAGGGACAGTCTCTTTCTTTCAGGCTTTGGACTTCATGTCCCAGAATCCATCTCCAGGCCTGACTAGGGCGGAGCGCCGTAGAGCCCTCTGGGAAATGGAGTCTGGGCACAGAAAGCAAAGAAGCCTGAGGAAATTCGGAGAGTAGGAGTTTGAAGCCAGCCTTGATCTGAGGTAGAGAGAGGGAGCGAGCATGCGTGAGTGTCACCAGATGCTAGCGGGAAGCTGGATTGCGCTGATTTCCTTCGCCGTGGGCGGTGGCTCAGATTGCTTCCGAAAGGAAAGAGGATTCCCTTCCCTCCAATCAAATCTTGAATGGTACCTCCTTCCCACATGAAGCAGGGGCGGTGTGGCACACCCGTGTGTGGGGTGGGGATGGGCGCTTCCTGCACGTGTGCTCGAGCTGACAGCAGGAAGTGGAGGAGACTGGTGCTGCTACTTCCTTTCCTCTGAGGTTACCTTCTACTTCCACTGTATCAGCGTGTATTTACCTCTTATTAGAATGTGAGCTCCTTGAGAGCAGAGGACAGTGTTTTTGCCTTTCTTTTTCTTTCCGGTGATTAGCAGCGGTATTTGGAACATAATAAGCTTTTAATAAATACATGTTGACCGACCTGCTGACGGCCCCTCCGTTTCCAAGTTTTCCAGGCTGGAAGTCTTGCAGTCTTCCGGGTTTCGTTGTTGTTTTGTTTTTGAGAAATACTTTTGGATGCCTGCTCGTTGTTATTTTTTTAAACATCGTTGTCATTTCTCAAAGGCTAACCATCTCTTCCACCTTCATAGAATCCTTTCTTGGTAAAGAAGTACAATTAAATAAAACAATCCGATACAGTTAAGTAGTATATCTGAAGGTCTATACCTTATTCTGCACCTATAGTTTACTTCTTTGCAGCTGGAAATATGCTTCAGTGAAAGTTCTGTGAAATCTTGATTAATCACTACATTGATCAAAGTTCTGAAAATCACCCCATGTTGTGTTCTTTTACTTTATTTTGGATATTGTTCCGCTTATTTCCCTAGAATCCCTTCATACAGGTCTTCACTAGTTTCTCCAAATGCTTCATAGGGTTGGTTTCAGAGAAACCTGGGAAGAAATATAAATTGATACAAAGTGAAATGAGCAGAACCAAAGTGTCAGTTTTTACAATATTGACTACATAGTAAAAAAAAAATAAATAGCTTGGTAAGACTTAAGAACTCTGATCAATGCAGAGACCAACTATGACCCAAGACAACAGATACTGAAACATACTACTCATTTCCTGACAGAAATGATGAACTCACGATACAGCATAAGAAATACATTCCAAACGCTTAGAATAAGTATCCAAAACAAATTGGTTGTGTCCAAAAATATGTTTCATTATGCATTTTGAGTCTATGACCTGTCCCTCAAGTTGAGTAATATCATTTTATCTCCATTCCTCTGAGTTAGTAGTTGACCACTGCACTGGTAACAGCTCTTTAGTCTCCCAAAATTGCTTGTCTTTACAATGTTTTTGTTATTGCATAAATTGTTCTCTTGGTTCTGCTAGCTTACCATGGCATCCATTCATAGAAGTCTTACCAGGTTTCTCTGAAATCCTCCCTTTCATCATTTTTAAAGCATAACAGTATTCTACTACATTCATATACTATCATTTGTTCAGCCATTCCTCAATTGATGAATGTCCCCTTCCCTTAGTTTCTAGTTCTTTGCCACTACAAAAAGAGATGCTACTAATATTTTTGTACATATACATCCTGTCTTTGATTTTTTGAGAAGAGGTCTATTAGTATCATTGAGTCAGAGTAACTGAAAATAGAAGATTCAATTATTATGTTCTACTCCTGCTCACTTCACATATCCAATCTTTTGCTGTCTTGATTTTCCTACCTTTAGAATATCTCTTGTATAAATCCCTTTCTACTCACACAGTCATTAATCTAGTAAAGGACCTTATCACCTCACACTTAGACTATTGCAATAGTTTTTTGTTTGGTCTTTCCACCTCAAGTTTCTCTTCAGTCTAATCCATCCTCCAGTTGTCTTTCTAAAGCTTAAGTCTGACCATGTCACTTCTGTACATTAAATTCCAGTGACTACCTCTTACCTCCAGGATCAAATATGAAACTTTTTATTTGGTTTTTAAAACTCTTGACAATCTAACACCCTTTTACCATTCCTGTCTTCTTACCACCTGTTCCCCTCAACATACTCTACAACCCAGAAACACTGGCTTTCTTGTTGTTCCTAGCACAAGACACTTCATCACGTGACTCCTCACCTTTTCACCATTTGTCTCCCACACCTAGCACGCCCTCTTTCCTCACTTTTCTACCTTCACAATCTGTAGCTTCCTTCAAGACTCACTTTACATCCTACCTTCTTCAGGAGGCCTTTCCTGGTCCCCCAATCCCATCTCTCCATTACTAGTACCTTCCCTCTGAGATTATATCCCTTTTGTAATTTTCCTTTTTTGTCATCTTTGCCAATCTGATGGCTATAAGATGGAATCTTAGAATTGCTTTAATTTGCACTTCTCTAATTATTAGTTATTTGAAGATTTCTTTTTCCCATAGGGAAATTGATAGCTTAGATTTCTTCCTTTGAAAACTTCCTGTTCTTAGTCTCTTACCATTTAGTTATTAAAGAATGAATCTTGTTCTTGTAAATTTGGATCAGTTTCTTGTATATCTTGGAGAGAAAAACTTGCTATAATTCCCCCCCCCCCCCAGTTTTTTCCTTCCAATTTTAGCTGAATTGTTTTTGTAAAAGCTTTTAAATTTTATGTAATCAGAATTGTCTATTTTATCTTCTTTGATCCTGACTAGCCCTTGTTTGGTCATGAACTTTTCCATTAGCCATAGATGAGATAATGTCTTCATTGCTTCTCTAATTTGTTTATAATATGACCTTTTATTCCTAAGTCACACTTACATTTGGAAAATATCTTGGCATATGGTGTAATATATTGGTCAATACTTAATTTCTGTCGACTACTTTCCAATTTTCCTAATAGTTTTTGCCAAGTAGTGAATCCTTACTCTAATAATTTGGGTTTTTGAATTTTTTTTAACAGGCTTACTACTATTTGTTTCTTTCTATATATTACGTACCTAATCTTTTCCACTGATAAGCCTCTCTCTATATATACCAGTGCCAGATTATTTTGATAATTACTGCTTTGTTATAGTTTGAGATCTAGTACTGCCAGGGTATCCTTTCCCATTTTTTTCATTATTTCCCCTGAGATTCTTGGCCTTTTGTTCTTCCTCATGAATTTCATTATTTTTTCTAGCTCTACAAAGTAATCCTTTGGTAGTTTGGTATGGCCCTGTTTTCCAGATCAGTTGTGGTTATTGTTGTTTTTTAATATATCCTGTATTTTCTATTTTTAAAAATAATTTTGTTTTATTTTTAATTTTTCTTGCTATTTCATGGAGTCATTGGTTTCTGTTTGGTTTATCCTAGTTTTTATAGAGTTCATTGCTTAGGTAAGCTTACCAATTTCTCTTCTAGGCTAGGGTCATCAGTTGAGAGTATGGGTAGAATGGAAGATGTAGGAATCTTGAGAATATTTGAAGTAGCTTTTGTGAGGAATGAGATAAGGAATCCACTAGGGAAAATTTTTAAAGCATTATTTGCTTTCATTTATCACTGCTTGCTGCAGTGTGGACTCAGTTGAAGTTGGATCACATGTACCCAGTCAGCACAGTTATATGACTTTCTCCAGCCCTGATGTTATATGACTTCCTTCAGCATGATGAGTACAAGCAAAGAAAATGGGTAATAGTTGCATTCCATGGGTGATATTTGGAAGGGGATGAGCAGCAATAAGAGAAAAAGGCAGAAAATTTGAAAGTAGATGATAGTGGATAGTTGAATTGATTAATTATAGAGTCAAGATTGGGAGGGAAGGAAAGTGAAGTCAGAGCAAGTATAAAGTGTAAAGACATGGAATAAATAGATTGTAGAATAAGGGAATAGTGTAGACAGATTTCAGCAAAGCATTTGCCAAAGTCACTGATTGTAGATAAAATGGGGAGATGGGCTAGAATTCAGGGGCAGAGAACATGCATCCTCGAGATCACATGTGGCTGTCTAGGCCCTCGAGTGCAGCCCTTTGACTGAATTCAGACTTCACAGAATAAATCCCCTTAATAAAAGGATTTGTTCTGTAACACTTGGACTCAATCAAAAGGCCGCATCTGTCAGTTTTGCAACTGACTTAAGAAGGGAGATAATAACTGACATGCTGTGTGATGGAGTAAGAATTTTTTAAAAGGCCATGAACAATAAGCCAAATAAAATATAGGTAAATGTGAGATTCTACACTAATATCCTCCCTCATAAAAAAGTCATTATAATATTTCTATACAGATATAGTAAGTGAGAGATGTGACGAGATGACAGTGCCTGTGAAAAAGTCTAGGAGTCAAGTTTGCCCCAACAGATAAGAAAATGTACCTGTCTACTATCTTTGCATGGGGGTGGAGGGGACTATAGATGTTGAATATTTGTTACATAAACTATCAATCCTTTTTCATGTGTTTTACTGAACATTTTTTCCCTTTTAAAAAATTTTTCTTTAGAAGGGATGGCTCACCAATTGGAAAGATTTGGGAATGATTGTGATCTAGAAACAAAAGATACCAATAAAAAAAACAAAAAACAAAACTAATCATGGCCCAACAGAGAAAGACTGTAGGTGTGGAACATTGCCTATCTGGCTTAGTTGATGTGCTGGTTAGTTTTGATGAACTACCCTTTTTTTCCCTTCAGTGTAGTAGGGATGGACTGGCTGTTGAGACCAGTCCTTGAAACATTTGAAGATTTTCCATGGCAGGTTACAGCTCAATCAACTATGGAAGGGAGCTATATCTTTAAAAAAAAAATTCTTACAAGAAAGGCTCACTGGGTTGGAGAGGAAGTAGGAGTATATTTGGAAATAAAGATAATGTAAAAAAAATTAATAAATCTTTTTGAAACAATAAGGTCTGGGTTTTTAAAAATAGATTTCAAGTTTTCTTTGAGTCAACTATGTGAAAACAGAGTAAAAAAGATAATGTTAGGCTGTATTATTAGGCTACATCTGGAAGACTTTATTCTCTTTTGGGCATCACAATTTAGGAATGCCATGAACAAGCTACAATGTGTCCAGAAGTGTGATACCAGAATGCATAATGAGGGATCTCAACTATCTAGAGACCTAATTATTTTATTCACAAATGATGAGGACATACTGTGTAGAAATTAGTTGAAGGTACAGAAATTGTTTAGCCTGGAGAAGAGAAGACTTTGTTGGGGAAAGGAAGGACTGTTACACAATAATAATAATAATAATAATAATTGTAATAGCTAGCACTTATATGACACCTACCATGTGCCAGAGACTGTGCTAAGCACTTTATGGATATTAATTCATTTGAACCTCAACAACTCTGGGAGGTAGGTGCTATTATTATCTCCATTTTGCAGCTGAGGAAACTGAAGCAATTGGAGGTTAAGTCATTTGCCCAGGATCACACAGCTAGCAAGTGTCTGAAGCTAAATTTGAACTCAGGGAGATGAGATGAGTCTTTCTGACTCCAGGCCCAGTGCTTTATCCATTGTGCCACCCAGTTGCAGAGTTATTAGACTTTTACCACTTAGCCAGAGAGGGCAGAGCTAGGAGAAACTGGAGGAAGTTCTGAAGAGGCAGATTTAAAGTCTATGTAAGGAAAAACTTCCTAACAGAGGTTTCCAGAAGTGAAATGGGCTTCTTGGGAGATACTGGGTTTGTCCTCACCAGAGGTCCCCAAAAACTCTCTTACCACCTGTTGGATATCATAGAGAGTCATCTTGTTCAGGTACAAATTGGAGTAACTGGCCTCCAAGTTCCTTTTCGACCTCTCAGATTCTGTGATTCTCTGATATGATATGTTATCAAGAAGTAACAAAATAAATAAACGAATTATGGTATATGAATATAATGCAGTGGAATATTATTATGCTATAAGAAACACTGAAAGGGATAGTTTCAGACAAGCCTCAATACACCTGTCTGAACTGATGCAAAATGAAGTGATCAGAATTAAAGACTGGAGAACTCTAATGATTGCAGTGGCCAAATATGATTTCAGAAGACTAATGATGAACCTTGCCACTCCTCTTGATGGAAAGGTGATGGACCCAAGATGCAAAAAGAGATCTGTATTTTTGTATACAATGTGCAAAGTTGTGTTCCTTGACTATATTTGTTACAAGAACTTTATTTTTCTATTTTTTTTAATCCAATTGGGGAAGAGGGTCAAGAGGTAAGGAAGATTAGGACAGGGCACCAAAAGAAAAAAAAAAAGGGGTCATTGGGGCATTTTCCTAAAAAGTGGAGAGAAAAGAACAAAGAGAAAGCCAGAAAGAAGGCCAGATAAGTAGGTCAGCTTAGAAAATTACTACTTGACTCTATTTTTATTATTTTATTTGTGTTTTCTTTTGCAACATGGCTAATATGGACATATGGTTTGCATGACCTCACAGATATATTGTATTACAATCAAAGTGCTTGCCTTCTCAAGGAGGAGGGAGAGAATTTGGAACTCAAAATCTTAAGAAGTGATTGTTAATTTTTTTTACAGGTAATTGTGAAATAGCCAATAAAATAAAAATATATTTAAATGAAAAAAGAAAATTACAAGTTGATCTTATAGACATTATATGTATATGTATGTATATATACAAACTTTTATATATTATATATGTAAACTTAAATATATATACTAGATACATAAAATAGATATAGATGTAAGAGCAAACTATACATAACAGAGACCTTTGGTTTCGTGTACAATCCTCTGTTTTCTGTTCTAAGTGTATGCAAATACT
>JAQQSV010003475.1:0-15088 GCA_028646515.1 Pseudochirops corinnae | reverse complement strand
GCAACGTTCTTATTTCTCTTCCCAATTTTTCTTCCACTTCCCTTATTTGGTTTTCAAAATCCTTCTTCAGCTCATCTCTAGCTTTAAGACATTCTTCATGTTTATTGGAGGTCCCTGGTGGGGGTCCTCTGGCTGCACTCTCCTCTCCCTCTCTTTGCCATGATCCTTCTTTTCCCCAAAGAAAGAATCTAGGGTTTGGGTGCTGTTCTTACTTTGCTTCTTATGGTTATCCTTACTCATGGTTGGTCAGTCTGTGATTTTTTTTTTAAATCTCTGTTGGGCTCTGCTTCCAGAAGGGAAAGCTCTGTCCCACATCGCTGGGGTCCTCCTGGCTGCCGTTGCTCTCAGGAAGGTGCTGGGACCCTTCCTACTTACTTCCGGCTCGCTGGATAATGAAGACTTCAAGACCGAGGCCCAAGATGGCGATCCTGATCCAGGCCACTCAACGTGAGAACATTGACCTCAGAACAATCGCTTAGTCCCCCTGCTTTCTACAGGCCATGGGTGGGAAGCTGCATGCAGAGGCAGGTGCAAAACCTCTGCCTTTTGCTTTTCCACTCTGGAGGCCTTTCGGCTGGACTGCTCCTCCCTCCCATTTTAGCAAGCTCCACTGACCTAGTTCTGAATGCTGCTCTCAGCTGCAGCTAATCCGCTCACCACTCCTCTCATCCGACTGGCCCCAGGGCTCAGCAGTGGCTTCAGGCCAGGCTGGTTTCAGTTCCCAGTGCTGATATGGTTCCTCGTAGCCGAGCTGACTTTAGTGGGAAGTATCTTTGTGTGTGTTTTGGAGTTCTAGGATTGGTTTAGAGTCCTATTCCCTTGGTATTTTGGGGTGGCTATGTGAGAGCTGCGATATGTTGCTGCTGCTACGCCGCCATCTTCGGCACTTTCCGATAATAATATTTTTTAAACTTATCCACGTTGGGTTGATTCTCATTGAAAACTTTAAAGTGCTATTAAAAAGGAATAAAGACTGGAACTGTGATCTCATTGTTATAGGACCTATACCACAGGGCACTCCCAGGAAAGGAAATCCCTCTACAAGTGCATGTCAGCACCTTCTCTGCAACTTATATTCTTAGATGGTGACATAGAAGACTGAGAGTTCAAGCAATTAGGTTGGGTTTACATACCAGGATGTGTCAGAGGTGGAATCTAAACCAAGATCTTCTTGCTTCAAGGTCAGTTCTTAACATCATCATCATCATCATCATCATCATCATCATCATCATCGCAAAACAATGATATTTATATAGTGTTGATTATGTGCCAGATGCTGTACTAAGTCCTTTAGAGTAATTATGTCATTTAATCCTCCCAACCTTAGGGGATAAGCATTATTGTTATCCCCAATTTGTGTATGAGGAAACTGAGGAAAACAGGTATTAAGTGACTTTCCCAGAGTCTCACAGCTCCGAATTATCTAAGTCCATATTTGAACTCTTGTCTTCCTGACTTCAGGTCCAGCACATTGTCCACTTTGCCAGCTAGCTGCCTATGTTACACCGTCTGTCATTAATGTCAACGACAAACCCCTCATCATCATCACCATCATCATCATCATCATCATCATCATCATCATCATCGTCATCCTCATCATCCTCATCATCCTCATCATCATCATCACCATCATCATCATCATCATCATCATCATCATCATCGTCATCCTCATCATCCTCATCATCCTCATCATCATCATCACCATCATCATCATCAGTAGTAGCAGTAAGTAAGAGGCATCTTCTCAGTTTAAAGTTTTGATCTTTATAAAACACATATTTAATTATAGGAGCAATTATTTTAAGCTATTATATCAGATGCCAACTGAAAGAATTTTTGATATAAATAAAAACATGGAAAAATCCTGGTTGTGATATTGGGGAACTCACTTTCTCTACATCTCATAATCCGTTGGTACCATTCATCATTCTCTTCTCCTTTATTCTATTCAATGGAATAATTGAATAATTGATTTAATAGGGGACCAGTCCCTCTATGGATTCTTGAATCCATACTCTCCCATTATCCCTAGTAGTTTGTTCTCACAATCATTTCTCCCCCCCCCCCCATTTTCTAATTCCAACTTCTCCTTGTCATACACCTGAGAATCTCCCATGTTGGAAAACAAAACAAAACAAATCAAAACCCTGCCCCACCTCCACCCCAATTGGCTGTCCTCGTAACTCTGCTCTCCCTTTCTCAAACTCCTTAAGAAAACCCCATGTCCTTCTTGTCTCTTACCCTATGTCTTTCTTGCTTCCCTTTCCTCTTTTCTCACCTACTTTTCTACCTTGACACGACTGAAAATACATTATTCCTGAAGCTAAAAGCGAATAACAGCAAAGAAAAGAAGAAGCTACCACTTTTGTCTCTGGATTGCATTTATGAGCTAATTCTTAGCTCCTCTGACTCTCCAAACTTGATAGCATGTTTTCCAGGTGTAATCTGCATTTTAACATTTACACGGTCCTTTTATTTAATATTTAATTTAGTGCATTGTTTTCTATTCGAAGCCTTGGGTAGAAAAGTCATGGGGGTTTGAGAATTGACGGGCATTCTAGGACTTGTAGAGAAACAAAGATTCCTTTTCAGACATGAGAGTGATTTGAGTCAGAGACAGGGAGATAGGGACCAGAGAGACAGAGATAGATGGAAGCAGACAGAGACACAGATAAAAAGAAAGAGAGAAAGACAGAAACAGAGAAAAAGACACAGAATGAGACAGATACAAAGATAAAGATAAAAGCAAAGACTGAGACAGAGATGAAAGACAGGAGAGATAGAGACAAATATATAGGGGAAGAGAGAGAGCTAGTGAGAGACAGAAAAGCAGAGGGAGATAGAAAGAGAGAAAGAAAAACAGATAGAGACAGACATAGAAACAACAACAGAAACAGAGACAGAGAGACAGAGAAAGAGACAGAAGAGAACTGAGTTACAAAAGAGAAGGAAGAGATTGAGAAGGACCATTCATGAGATGGACTCTATGTCTATGAATAAGGAAGTGGGGCTAAGAGTGCTAGGTGCAAACCCTTACTGAAGGGCCAAAGAAAGCTCTAATTAGGTCTTCTCCTTCCCCTGCCGTCCTGCTCCAAGCATCTTCAATTATATATTTTGTCTCTGTTTCTTTAAGATATAGCTCAAACACCATCTTCTGAATGAAACTTTTTGTGATCCCCTAAATTGCCAGTGATCCTCATTCCAAACTACCTCATATTTAACAATTTTGCATATATTTAGCTTTATATTAATGCTATATACACTTATAAATATTTCTTATTTTCCCCCATATTAGATGTACATTTCCTGCAAGTAGAGATTATTTAAATTCTTTGTACCTATGAGTCCAGCACCTAGCTCAGAATTCAGCGTACAGAAAGCATTTAATAAATGTTAGTTGATTGTTTGATAAGTATTACCCATATCTTATTTTTCTTTTGTATTTTAGATTTTATGGATATGTTTTGGTTTTTACATCACATATGCTTACAAATTAAATCTACTGCATGACAGATTGCTTGTAACAAATTTGAACACTTAAATAAAACTTATAGGGACTTCACATGTAACATTCCAGATCTGAAGCAACCTCTACCTCTTTATTTTTTTAAATGAATAGGAATGTGTTTCTCTCCTCCAGTCCCCCACCATATTGGAAAAAAAAAAACAGAAAAGGGGAAAAAGTCTCATAAAAATATACATAGTCAAGCAAAACAAATCCCTTCAATGACTGTACACAAATCTATCTCTACCTTTATTTGTCCAGAGCTATATACGTGTCTCATTGTGTACTCCAAATCTATCACCTCTCTCTAATTGCATCATCAGTCCTCTGGAATCATGAATGTTAACTTTTTTGTTTCTCTTGGTTCTGTTAATTCGTTCTTTATCAGTTTATAAAAGTGTTAAAAGTGTTCATATGCACAATATTAATGTTATATTATAAATTGTTCTTTTTTCTTCTCTCTTCATTCTGCATAAGTTTATCTGCCTTTCCCTGTCTCTTTGAAATAATCTATTTTCTTATTTCTTACAGCACAATTACAACACACACTCCATCACATTCATATATCATAACTTATTCAGTCATTCTTCAGTTGTTGCACATTCTCCTAGTTTCCAGTTTGTTTTTTAATATCACAAAAAGAGTTAGTTGTTAAATACATTTTGCACATAAAAAGCCTTCCCTCCTTTCCTCTTTTATATATCTTTCAGTATAAACCTAGTAGTTGCATAGCTGAATATCACTTAGTAACTTTGTTTTTAAATTGCAAATCACTTTCCAGAGTTGTCAGAACCATTTGCAGGTCCACCAACAGTGTGTTTTTGTTGGTTTGTTTCATCTATAAAGAAACCTGTGACTGACCATGAAGATCTATATTGTATACTTAGTACCTTACACAAAAAGCAGAACAGAGAAAGCTAGGAGTTAGCTGGAGATTACACACACACACACACACACACACACACACACACACACATACATACACACATACACACACATATACACACACAAGCATATATATATTCATATATATATATATATACATATACACACATATAAATTGGAGTAGAAAGCTCAACTTCTGTCTGAATATTTAAATCCTCACAAAAGGTCTAGGAGTTAGGTGCTATCATTATTGTTCTGTTTTACATATTAGGAAACCGAGGAAGACAGAGGATAAGTGGCTTGCTTGAGATAACCTAGTAAGTGTCTAAGGCAGAATTTTCCTGACTTTTTGATTTTAGATTCAGTGCTCTATCCACTGGGATACCTCTCATTTCCTTAAACACAGAGAATGATTTTGCCTTCTTCCTAACTTCTAGAAGGCTGTGACACATAGTAAATACTTATATGCCTTTTGATGAATCAGTTGATAAACATCACAGTAACTGCAAAAGATTTAGAGAGGAAAAGACTTTAGAGATCATCTAACCCAGCTCCTTGTTTTGCAGATCCCTCTCTTTCTTCTTTCCTGAGGTTCCTTGGGATGGCCGTTACATAACATGTGGTTTCTTGTGGGTCATTTTTACCTGAACCAGATTGCTGAAATCTGCCATGACTAATGTGGAGGAGCCTACTCAGGGATGATCCAGAGCCCTACCTGTACCTGGGGAAGACAAGAATGCTGTCATGTGATTGACAGCCTGCCTCAAGGCTTTCATTTGAATCATGTCCTTTCAAGAGGTCCAGTTCTCTTAGTACATATGACTCTTTATACTAACCTCTGTGTCAACCTCTCATGGTCTGTCTATCCATCACATCTCCAGAAACTTGCGCTCATAGATTTTTAGAGCTAGAAGAATCTCCATTTCTAACACAGTCAAGAATGGGAATGTCAAAGAAGGGCATAGCACTATCACATTTTGTCAATCTGTAACAGTGAGGGATAAGACTGTCAACCATCCTTAATGGTCCATTATGGATCTGTCATCTTTTAATTTATCCAAATCTTTCTTTAAAGGTAGTATCTATTTTCAGTTTACTGAGCACTAAAATAGAAACATAGATGCTTGCAAAAACAATCTAAAAAGAAAGAAAAATAATGGCTGCAGATTTTTTTTTTTTTTTTTTTGCTGGTCAAAGCATGGACTCAGAGAGTTTTAGAATTAGAAGGAGCCATTGTGGTCATTCAGACTAATGAGCAATCAAAAGAGTGTTGGGTTTGGGATCAGAAATCTGGGTTTGTAAACCAGTGCTATTCCAAACTTCTGTGTGACCTTGGGGAACTCACTTTATCCCTTAGGCCCTCTAGAAAATGAAGGGCAATGGTGTCAAGCTCTGATAGAAATGGATCCCTGAAGGCTGAATATTGCCTTAGAAAATCACAAATGAGCAACATTACTGTTTCATGCAGGATTTTTATTTATTTTCTTAAACATTGCCCAATTACATTTTAATCTGGTTACCAAAATCTTAGTACCTTACACAAAAAGCAGAACAGAGAAAGCTAGGAGTTATGCAACTTGGTTTTTTTTTTTTTTTTGAAGTTTTATCTTTTTTCCTTTTAATTTATGGGACAAAACAAGCATTTCCATAACACAGTATAATAAAAAAGATAATGGCACATGAAACTGCAAATCTGTTATGTACAACTTCCTATTCCTTTGAAATATATAATAAAGTTATCATGTAATTTTTTTTCCTTTTTCCCCTTCCTTCCTATCCCAGAGATGACTACTGTTAGACACAAATATACATAGAAAATATATGTATATACATATACATGCATATATATGCAATAATTCTAAACATATTTTTTATCTATCATTTCTTTCTCTGGATATAGATAGTGTCTTCCTTTATATATCCTTTGTAGGTAATTTGGGTATTTATGATACTAAAAATGGCTTGTTTGCAAGAAGTTGTTCTTAGAACAATATTGCTGTTACTGTATACTACAATTCTCTTGGTTTGCTCAGTTTACTCTTTATTACTTCCTGTAAGTCTTTCCATGTTTTTCTAAAATCAACCAGCTCATCATTTCTTGCAGCACAGTAGTATTCCATCACAATCATATACCACAACTTGTTCAGCCATTGCCCAATTGATGGGCATCCCTGAAATCAGTAGCTCTTTGCCTCCACAAAGAGATGTGGTATAACCATTTCAGAACAGATAGGTTCTTTTCCTTTTCCCTGATCATCTTTGGAAATAGGCCTTGTAGTGTATTACTCTTTTTACTATTCCTCACATATGATGCTATTGTTCTCATGTTAGAAATATGGAAACCATCAAAAAGTGGTCACACAGAAAATTAGTGATGAATCCAGGACTAGAATTCAGGTTTTGAGATCCAAGCGCTATACTCTTGCCACAGAGCTAAGGTCAATCCCCAGACCAAAAACCATAAATCACATTTTAGAACATAATAAACACAATGGGTGTTTCATACTTTCAATGAGAGGAACTAAGAGGGTTGAAATGAGAATAACTGACATTGATATAGACCTCTCAAGTTTACAAATCACCTCATATACTTTATTTCATTGGAACAATTGAACAGCTTTATGAGTTTCATACTAAAGATGTTATTAACTGTATGTTAAAGATTAATAAGCAGAGACATTAAGAATTTGGAGGGTTTACTTCCTGTTGTTTATTCATATTTTTTTCAGTCACAGTCAACTCTTTTTGATCCCATTTGGGGTTTCTTGGCAAAGATAAAAATATGATTTGCCATTTCCTTTTCGAGTTCATATTACTGATGAGGAAACTGAGGCAGACAGAGTGAAGTGACTTGCCTAGGGCCACTCAGCTAGAAAGTATCCGAGGCCAGATTTGAACTCATGAAGATGAGTCTTTCTGACTCCAGGCCAGTCATTCAATCAACTGCATAGCTTAACTGCCCTTGGATTTAATTGGAATCACACAATTAATCCTATCAGAGACAGATTCAAAAGAAAGACTTCCTGACTTCAGGTCTGGGGCTCCATCCACTTTTTTGAAGTTCCTCTGATGGTTTGATTGACCACCAAAGTGCCTGCTTCATACAATTATTGATCTAGATCACTTGGAATAAAGACCTCAGGAAAACTAAGACCTAGGAAAGTAATTTCTCCAAGGTGACTTAGGTAGTGACAGTGCTGGCATTTGAATCCAGTTCCTCTGATTCCAGTGTCTTTATCATTTCCTCCTCACCATGATCTAATTTGACTTGGACTTGTTTTGCAGAGCCTCCATTGGTATGCTATTGATGACAAATGGGCCATTCTGAGCAAACTGATGAGGAACACCAGTGTATGAACCCTCTCTCCTGGCTGATATATAACTTTCCAGCTCTTTAACAACAGGAACAATTTGGAGGAGATGAAAAGAGACCATTACACTGTCGTGTGGAAAGATGAAGCTTGTCAGGAAGCTCCATCATCTGGCATTGGGGAACAGTAGCAAAATAGCCTGTGCAATTTATAGACTTGTGACATTGGAAGTCCTGGTGTTCAGGTAAGGGATGGAAAGAGCCTTCAGAGAGACATGGGTCATGGAGGCTACAAACCATTTGTTGGGTATTTCAGAGGCTGAATTCTTTAACTTAAAAAAAAATATGATTGGTCTTTTAAAATAATGGTCCACCTAAAATCCTTTCTATCACCAAAATTCTCCCAGGAATTATGATACAGCAGAAGGAATGCGGGCTTTGCAGCTGGAGTCCAAATCCTGTCTTCATCACTAAATGTTAGACACATCAATTAACTTCTCTGAACCTTGGTTTCTTCATCTAAAAAATAAGGACCCTGGACTAGAGGAATCTAAGTTACCTTTCAACTCTAAATCTCTGATTATGTGATATTACTTGACTGCTAAAATAACTTTCTTAAGACAAAGGTCAGACCATGTCATTCCAATTTTGGATAGAATGAGATAATATTTGTAAACTGCTTAGCACTGTGCCTCATGCACAGTAGGCTTTTAATAAATGCTCATTAGGGTCTTCCCTCCTCTCTCATCCAAAAGTCTTCAGTGGCTTTCTGTTGCTTCTAGAATAAAATAAAAACTGATTAGCCTGGCATTTAAGAGTGTTTATAATATGTCTTCAGCATATCTTTCTAGCCTTATATTATATTAATTTCTAATCACACAATTTTCCATCTCAAATGGATTACTTAAGATCTTCTCTGATTTTTAAATGGCCACTTTTGGTATTTTTGTATTTATAAGAATGATCTCTTTTTCTCAGCTATTGGATACTAAAAGATGCAAATAATCCCTACCCTCAAGGAGCTTGGCAAACATGTGAAATATTAGTAGATAAAAACTTCATGGAAAAGAAATATAGTATCATTTCTGTGGATCTAGATGGTGGAGGAGAACAATGCAGAGTGTTAGGAACTCTGGGAATTTAAAAAGTCCTACATGTCCTGAACTTTGAAAGAGGTCAGAGATTCTAAGAGGTAGAGGTGAGGAAAATTTCTAATTTTTTTAAATCATCCATATACTCTAGGCTTTTGAATCCCTATTTACCACACTGAGCCTCTTCAACGTGTATTAGTCATTACATGATTATTAATAAAAAATTTCATACATAAATGCGTTATTAATAAAAAAAATATGTAGTCTTGGGTATGGTAGAGATATTTAAGAGAATTCCATTCCACTTAGAAATCAAGTGAGTTATTCACAGTCAGATAGTGAATTGGTGGCAAAACCATTACTGACTCCCCTCACCCCCCCCCCAACTTCAGTCTAGTGCATATCCCCTGGTTTCATAATGTCTCATCCCTCCTTGGTTTGAGAATAGATATTGGATAACGATCCTGGAATCTCAGTGACCAAAGAGAGGGCTTAGAAAGTATACTTTTTTTCATGAAGATAAAGCAGGCATCATCATCTTTTTGATGTTTCACTGTAATTCTAAGGAATAAAACAATACACACAATGAAACATGTCTCTTACAAAGATGCTTTTGTGAGAATCATAATGATGAGGCATCCTAAAACTATTAAGAGGTTGAAGGTTAATAGGATGAACAGTATCTGAGAGGTCCCAGTGAAATATTCTCTGGATCTTGAATTTAACCTGAATATCAAAATCTCTAACACAGAGAGTGAAGGAAAAACCTATTGTCATTTAAATCACTTACAATTAAACGTGCATGTGGGCCATTAAAGTCAAACATTGCTGGAGTTCTCAGACAATGAATTTGCTCAAGCAAAAAAGTATGAAAATAGGACATCTGCAAGAAAGAAAATAAATCAACAAACTTAAAATTCTTTTGCTCTTTCAAAATGAAAAGATCAAATTGGTTTAAGGAAATTACTTCAAGACTAAGGAATTGATATTTGGTGGAGCAACCTGGGGCTGGGAAGTTCTTTATGGCCATTCTTTATTCTGGCTTGAAGGAGTAGACAATCCTAATTTAATTTACTCTTGTTGGACCACATCAGGAATAGAAAGACAGTCCCTACCCTCAAGGAGTTTACATATAATGGATGAAGACAATGAATAAAAGGGAGAAGAGAAGGAATTGTGGTGACGCACCAAGAGTGGGGGGCATGTGTAATGTTAATGGGAGTTGAAGATGTTCCCTGACAATTAATAGACCTCACATAGAGCCCAATAAAAGAAGCTTGATTAGATTAGTAACTTTTGTTACTTTGTAGATCTAATCTTGATTATATTAGTAACTTTTGTTACTTTGTAATTAGTCAGTGGGTCTCAAAGGTTGGATATCTGCTGACCTTGAAAAAGGGTATATATACTCTGAGGTGAGGTTTTGCTTTGGGAATCACTAATGGGAAGAGTTGTGTGATTTGTCCAAATGAGAGTCTCGGTAGCTGTTGAGCCTTTTGGCCTTGAAAACATAGATGCTGGTGCTTCTCTCTCTTTGGTAACTATCTATCTATCTATCTATCTATCTATCTATCTATCTATGTATATGTAATGGTCAGACAACTAGAAGTCTTGTTTGTTGGTCTGTTGAATTGTTTTAGTTTCTCTGTATTTTTTGTCTGCTTGTAATTTCTGTTTGTATTTTCTGAATTTCAGGGTGCTGACTTTTCCCTCTGAACTAAGTGAATGATCTCTCTCTCTCTTGTTATAGATATATAGACATACATGTGTGTATGTATATATGATTATATTTTCTATATTATATAATATACAATATATAAATTATTTATTATATATAGTTATATATTATATATGACAATTATATATAGTATATTAGACATCATATTATTATAATATTATGTATTATATATATGTTTAATTAAAGATTGTTGACCCCTTTAAAGTTGCTTTCCTTTACTAAACCAGATCAAAGGACTTGTGCTAGCAGCCATCCTGAGTATGATAGGGTGCTTGCTGTTACAGCATGGAAGAGAAAGTCCTGTGGAAATGATTCAACAGTGAAGCCTGGAGGGGAATGAGTGACTGCTCATCATATATGTTATAGAAGAGATTCCAGTTTAGGTATATGTTGGAGTACATGGCCTCTGAAATCCCTGAAATAATTCCCCACTTAGGGTCAGTGGTAAAAAAGATTGGAGTAAAAAACAGGAGCAAAGAAGAGCTGGGAGTAGGCTGCTGATCTGGCTACTGAGCTGCTGAACTGCCCTTAGATGGTTCTCAGGATCTGACTTCTAAGGATCTGGGAGAATATTCCATTTTGTAATATGTCATAAAAGCTACACTAAGTTTAGACTTTGAATAGATTTTCAGGGAGATCTGGGCATATGCCTGAATAGCTTTCAGAAGAAAAAAGGATGGAGGTAATATAAATATAAAATATGATACTACTTCCATTTCTTCTCCCTCTATTTGCCAGGAAGTGATGGCAACATTTGTCAAGATTTTAGGTTTTTGTTGTTGTTGTTGTTAAGCTTCAAAACAGCTTTTCTACTCTCCTCTTTCACTCTTATCAAGAGGCTTCTTAATTCATCTTCACTTTCATTACCATCAGAATGGTATCATCTGTGTATCTGAGATTGTTTATATTTCTTCTGGTAAACTTAATTCTGGCATGATGTACTCTGCATATTA
This sequence comes from Pseudochirops corinnae, assembly GCA_028646515.1. Taxonomy (NCBI): domain Eukaryota; kingdom Metazoa; phylum Chordata; class Mammalia; order Diprotodontia; family Pseudocheiridae; genus Pseudochirops; species Pseudochirops corinnae. Next base: position 3,606 of record JAQQSV010003475.1, on the reverse strand, counting down.
GTTAAATAAATTAGGTAACAATATACAGCTTTATCATTCTCCTTTCCTGGTCTTAAGCTAATCAGTCCTTCCATGTTTGGTCCTAACTGTTGCTTGTTACCCTATCTCTTTGAGCACTTGCCACATTTTATAGTGACCTATAATCCAGTAAATGTTGGCAATTTGGTCTTTAGTTCCTCTGCTTCTTCAAAAAACATCCTGCTATTCTGGTACTTCTCAGTTTACTTATTACTGAGACCTCACTTGCAGAATTTTAAGAATGACCTTGCTGGCATGTGAGATGAGTCCAGTTGTTCAGTAATTTGCCCGCCATTTGCCATTCTTTTGACCTTTGATTATTATTCATATTTAATTCTTCAGAATAATAGTGTTCTTATGACTTATAGCTATACAGCATGACTTTTAGTAAAAAGATATAGGTTTCAGAGGGAAATAGAGAATCATCTGTTCAAGAACAGTGTTGTTTGAAATTGTGGTTCATTTTCATAGAATCAAAGAGTTGGAGGTGAAAGTGATCTTAAAGGTCATCACATCCAATTCCCTTCTTTTACAAATGAAGGCTGTGAGGCACAAGAGTTAGTTAAACTTCATTTAAGTTAAAACAGCTAGTATATATTTGAGGTGCAATTTGAACTCAGGTTTTCTTAACTGCAAGACCAGAGCCTTTCCCTCTCTTCCATTGGTCTCTTGCTCTAGTTTAATTCTCTTTTGCACACAGTAGACATTCAGTTAATGCTTGTTTGATTGGACCGAAAAATTTTCAGAAATTTATTTTAAAGGGACAGAATTAATAACTAAGTTTTATAGGTCATAGAGTAGAAGTGAGTGAGGAACTTTAGTCTAGGGTGTCTATATAATTACATTTTCTAAGAGAGACTATGCTGATGTAGGCTAAGATTCCTTCTCAAACTATATAACAACATCCATTCATATGACTTTGCTCAGCTCTGCTTCACTCAAATCTCATTCACTTGCAAGTCAAGATATCACCCTCCTGATGGCATTGGTCTTCTTCGAGAACAAATGATGAACAACAACAAAATAACTACACATCATAGAACAACACAATTGCAGAAAAATCTACATTATAAAGGACTCAAAGGAGAGTTAGCAAAGAGACATTTATTTAGTAACATGGCTGTAGTCCCAATCCTGGACACTTTCAACAGAAGATTCTTTTCCTCTGTGTAATTTTGAACTAGATGACATCTTTGACTGAAAGATTTTGTCATTCCATTGAATTGTATTTTACATGGTAAAATAATTCTCTTTCAGTCTTTTAGTGTTATCATTATTATTGCTATTAATATTATATACTTCATTTAAAGAAAGTCTTCCCTCTTTCAAGAAGATTCTAAATAACTAGATTCTGATGGAAAATCTCTCAACTTGCTACTTACTAAATGTAGTATAAAGGAAACTTTATGTTGCTAAAATTCACCTTTGATAATGAAGCAATATCATTACTAAACTATGCACCAAATGGTATAGCATCCAAATTCTTAGAGAAGTTAAGAAAGTTAGATGAAGAAATATATAGCAAAACTATACTAATGGGAGGCCTCAACCTCCCCTACTCAACATGATAAATCTAACCTCAAAATAAATAAGAAAGAAGTAAATGAGGTGAAGATAATTTTAGAGAAGGTAGATATGATAGACCTCTTGATAAAACTGAATGGGGATAAAATAGAATATACATTCTTCTCAGCAGAACATGGCATATACACAACGATTGATCATGTACTAGGGCATAAGAACCTCACAATCTAGTGCAGAAAGGCAGAAATATTAAATGCATAGTTTTCAGATAATGATGCAATAAATATTATATGTAATAAAAGGCCATAAAAAGATAGACTAAAAACAAATTGGAAACTAAATAATCTAATCCTAAAGAATGAGTAGATCAAAAAATAAAGAGTAGGAACAATCAGTAACTTCATTCAAGAGAATGACAATAATGAAATGACATACAAGAACTTATTGGATACAGCAAAAGTATTTCTTAGGGGAAGGTTTATATCTCTGAATATTTACATGAATAAAATAGACAAAAAAGAGATCAACTAAAAAAGCCAGAAAAATAACAATTTGAAAATCCCCAATTAAATACTAAATTAGAAATACTGAAAACCAAAGGACAGATTAATAAAATCAAAATTAAGAAAACTATTGAACTTATAAATAAAACTAAAAACTGGTTTTATGAAGAAAAACAATAAAACTGATAAAAGAAAAAGAAAACCAAGTTGCCAGTATCAAAAAGGAAAAGGATGAATTTATTTCCAAATGAAATCTATAACCATATGGAAAATGCTCTAAATCACTTTTGATTAGAGAAATGCAAATCGAAACAACTCTGAGGTACCACATAACACCTATCAAATTGGCTAACATGACAAAACAGGAAAATGATAAATGCTGGAGATGTGGGAAAATTGGAATGCTAATGCATTGTTGGTGGAGTTGTGAACAGATCCAATCATTCTGGAGAGCAATTTGGAACTATGCCCAAAGGGGTATAAAAATTTTCATATCCTTTGACCCAGTAATACCTCTTCTAGGGCTGTATGCCAAAGAAATCATATAAGTGGAAAAAGGACCCATATGTACAAAAATATTTATAACGGCTCTTTTTTGTGGTGGCAAAAAATTGGAAATCAAGGGGATCACTACCAGTTGGGGAAAGACTGAACAAGTTGTGATATATGAATGTAATGTAATACTATTGTGCTATAAGAAATGGGGAGTAGATGGACTTCGTAATAACATGGAGAAATTTATATAAACCGATGCTGTGTGATTGGAGCAGAACCAGGAGAACATTGTACACAATTACAGACACATTATATTTGTGATGACTAACTTTGATAGACTGGACTCCTCTCAGCAATGCAAAACTGTAAGACAGCTCTAAAAAACTCATGATGGAAAGGGCTATTCACACCCAGAGAAAGAATTACATTACATAGTCTAAATGCAGATTGAAGAAAACTACTTGCTCTCTCTCTTTTTTGTTTTGTTTTCCTCCTTCTTTCTCATTGTTCACCCCATTGGTTATAATCCTTCTTTACAACTTGACTAACGTTTAATGTGAAGGTATTTGTAGAACCTATATTTGATTACATACCACCATGGAGGGGGAGAGGAGAGTGAGAGGGAGAAAATTGGTAACTTAAAAGCTTGTGGAACTGAATGTTGTAAACTGAAAGTAAATTAATTAATTAATTTTAAAAATGTAGCATAAAGGAGTTACTAGGATGTATAGATGGAGAAAGAATATTATTGTCAAGGAGTTTGAATTTTTCTTATCTTATTCTATGAATAATTGGGTGAGTCACTTTTGGGAATCACTTCCCCTTCCTAAATCTAAGTTTCTTCACATGTACAATTAAGGAATTAGTTGAGATGATCTATGAGGTCCCTTTCAATTATGACATAGTAGGCTTCTAGAATATAGTGTAACAGCAAGCACCCTAGCATGCCTAGGGCGGCTACTAGCACAGGTTCTTAGATCTGCTTTGCTAAAGGAAAGCAACTCAAAACGGGTTAACAATCTTACTTTAATCAAACATATCATTTACCTAGTTCAGGGGGAAAAGT
>JAQQSV010003473.1:0-15093 GCA_028646515.1 Pseudochirops corinnae | reverse complement strand
ATAACAGTAGCAAAATTATAGTTATGAAGTAGCAATGAAAATAATTTTATGGTCAGGGGGTCGCTACAACATGAGGAACTATATGGGTCACAACATTAGGAAGGTTGAGAACCACTGCTCTAATCCAACTCCTTAATTTCTTTGATAAGGAAATTAAACTGAGGGAGGTTTGTAAGGATTCCAACCCTATGCATTCATCACTTTCTACTGCACTGTGTACTTGAAGGATGCCTTAGGTTGGATTTAAGCCTTTAAGAATAACAGTGGCATTTTGGACATATAGTAAATATTTTAGTAAATACTTGTCTGAGTTGAGTTAAAACAAAGCAACATTTTCCCCAACCCCCACCTCATTTTTCAGCCCCATGTGCTTTGCTAGTGAATGGTTCTACAATTCATATCTGCCTGGGAATATAACTCACTCAGAACATCATGCTTAGCTTACAAAGTTTAGCTCCTACAGCCACACAGTCAAGTAAATATTGGATTCCATCAGTTCCCGGGGGGCCCCCCTACATTCTGCTTTCTGTGTTTGCCTTCATGCTCTGCAGAAGGGCAAGGCACCAGAATCATTCCAAAGTTACTGACTTGCTTAAGACTAAATTTCTTTGAAAACTCTTCTTTGGAGATCCCTCTTTCTGCCTCTGCTTCTGGGCCTTTGCTCTTGTGTTTTTAGGATTCAATATTTCTGAGAGCTTGAAGGACTCTTAAAAGACCAGTCCTTTCATTTTACAAACGATGAAAATGAGGCCCAGAAAGATTGCCCAGGGTCACACAAGGCCTTGGACTCCATAACCTATGTTCTTGCCATTATTGATCCTTGTTGGAGAAAACCTGGCAAGAAACAGACAATTGGATTTATGGGCTACTTTGAATAAAGGTAGCTAGACTTGAGGCCTTAAATCTTATATAATACATTGAAAGTGAGACAGTATGCTTTAAAAAAAATTTGTTTTTTTGTCTGGGGAGGCAGTCAGGGTCAGGTGACTTGCTGAGGCTCATGTAGCTAGTAAGTGTCTGAGGCTAGATTTGAACTTGGGTGCTTGTGACTCTGGGGCTATCTACTACACCATCTAGCTGGCCCCCATGCCTTTTTTTCCCCTGAACATTCCTCATTTATCATTCAGTTGTACAGAAAAAAAAAATGTGCCCACTGTACTAAGAGATTATCAATTGCTCTCCCCTCTCAAACTGCTTCTCAAATAAGAACATTTCTCTGTGGTTGCATTGTCATTAAAAACTGAATTTTTCTTCCACACTGAATTTGTAATGCAAAATGAAATGGGGAGTCAGAAAACCTAAGTTTCAATCCTAGGACTTCCACCCCCTTCTAGCTTGAATGGTCTTTGAACCTCAGTCTCCTTATCTGTAAAACTGGTATAAAATTTACCCTTCCTACCTCATAGGGGTGATTAGAGCTCCAGGTGAGATAATGTACTTTGTAAGAGCACAGTTATATTTAAGTATGTGCTATTCTTATTTGAGAGGCAGCAAGGTAGAATGGAAACAGCACTGGTTCAAAAGTCAGAGGACTTGGGTTAAAATCCTGTCTCTAACATGTGATTTGAGGCAAACCATTTTATGTGACTGGGACTCATTTTCCTCATTGCAAAATGAGGGGATGGGACTGATGAGGTGCAGGTTCTAGGACCCCCCCTTGAGCTCTCCTTGAATTTTTGAGGTACAGGCTCTGGGAAACCCCTTGAAGTCTGATTGAATCTTCCCACTTGATGAGGCATTTGCAGAGGCCATAAGTATTTCATTGTGGCTGGGCCCAAACCTCTGTTACTAGCCTGGCCCTCCATTGTCCATCTGCTTCCCACCCTTGAGCCTATCAAAATATCAATCCACTCTTGCATTGACTTTATAAACTCCTCCTGAAGACTCTCCCCAAACTCATTACTGGAATCTGACCTCATTGACTCCTCCTGAAGACCCTCCCCAAACTCCTCCTCTAGACCACTCCTAGATTCCTCTGTATATAAGAATCCCATGTCCCTTCCATGTGGTGTGAGAGTGCCACAGAAGGCCTTAGCACAGACTTACTTTGTGACAGACTTACTCTGTGACAGACTTACTCTGTCCTGCTTGCCCAATGTGCCCATCACAGATACCTAGGCTCCTTAAGAGTCTACCCAATATCACGAACTTTCGATGAACTTTACTTTTCTTTGACTGAGAAGTCTTGAGTGGAATTCTTTTGGCAGGACCCAACATGTTGGTGTTTTGGGGTCTCAAGCAACCCTAACCCTCTTTTATGGGTAAACCTCTTCAGGACTAGATGGTCTCTGAGTCCTTCCAGTTCTATGCAACTGTTATCTATTCCATTGTTATACCAAGAGAGAAATCTGCACACAGCCTTTTGTTATTGATGTTCAGTCATGTCTGACTCTGACTCTCTGTGACACCATTTAGTGTTTTCTTGGTAGATTAAATTGTGACTTTTTTCCATCTTTTGACTTATGAGCTGTGGTTTTTTTGTTGTTGTTTGTTTGGTGGGGGGAGACAATTGGGGGTTAAGTGATTTACCCAAGGTCACACAGCTACTACATGTCAAGTGTCTGAGGCTGGGTTTGAACTCAGGTCCTCTTGACTTCAGGGCTGATACGCTATCCACCATACCACCTAATTGCCCCAATGAATTACACATTGGAATGGATTTTTGAGAAGTCTTCTAGTCCAATTGGCAATTAAGTTGCCCTAGAGACATGTGGCTTTCTCTTCCTAAAATCTTCCAGAAAAAAGAAAGTGAACAACTTTCTTCAGTAACTGTTTCCAATTTTCCAACTCAGCTCAACAATAGATGCTTCTTTCTCCCTAACCTAAATTTCTTTTGCCCCTTTGTGTTCTGTCCTCATTGTAGATAAAGAGTATCTTATCTTTTCAACAGATAATGATTTTGCAACCTTAAAGTAACTTAGAAACAGGAATTATAATTAGTTACATTAACACATTGGATGGAATATAGGCTAACCTTTAAAAAACAAAACAAAACCAAAATCTGACTTGTACAAAATCTGAGCATAGCTCACTAAAAGAATGAGAACAAAAAAGATGAAAACATCAGCAATGAGAAAAATGAACGTAACTCTGTCACTAAGGATTCATCTGTATTATGCACACACACACACAAATACATGTATATATGTCACCCTTTCCATCTTTGAAGACCATTAATTAAGTCTTAGTCAGCCAACAAGTATTTATTTACCAAGTGCTCAGAGAGTACATAGCAGTTCACCTAGGGATGAAGGCTCATTCAATCAATATTTGTAATTATAACTTACACTCATTTGGTGATATTCTTATTTAATCTTCACAACAAGTCTGTAAAGTAGGGAGTAGAGGTATTATTGTCCCCATTATACAAGTGACAAAACTGAGACTCAGAGTTAAATGAATTGTCTGGTGTTATGCTTCTTCCAACTCTCCATATTCATGTGTACATCCTATAGCATTCTTCTCTCCAGCTGTCCCTGTGGCCCCCTCTTCCCATTTGTGAATTCCTCCTAAAACCTCCATTTTGAGGAAGTAGGCAGACTAGTCATCCTTCAGCCTTTTCTCTACCCTCCTCCTGATCCTCCAAACTTGGCTACCACGTGGTACCTTCTTCCCAATTCCCAGCTTTCAGCTTTTTTATTGTGTTTTCTTCACTCTTAGAATGTAAGCTCCGTGAGGGCAGGCACTGTCTTTCTTTTTGCTTGTATTTGTATTCCCAGCATTTAGCACAGCACCTGACATATCAAGCTCTTAATAAATGCTTGTTGACTTGACTTGTATAGAGTAGAACAGTACAGGCTCTGGGAAACCCCTTGAACTCTGATTGAGTCTTCCCACTTGATGAGGCATTTGCCTGAGTCCATAAGCCTTTCATTATATAACTGGGCCCAAATCTCTGTTACACTTAACCTAACCTAGCCCTCCATTGTCCAGCTATTTCCCACCCTTGATCCTATCAAAATATCTATACCCAAATCTGTTGCTTAGACTAGCCTAGCCCTCCATTGTCTGTCATCTCCAGTTAGCCTTCAGCTATTTCCTACCCTTGATCTCATTACTGGAGTCTGACCTCAGTTCCTCCTTAGACTCCTCCTCAAGACCCTCCACAAACCCCTTCTCTAGACCACCCTGGTTCCCCCCCACAGTCTTTCTGTATATACTATCCATCTTGTCTCTATGAAGGTGCTGAGATTAATCTAGCCCAGTTGGCCCACTTCTTCAATACAAGTTTCACAAATACTTAGTTACTTTGAGTCTACCCATTATGGCAAATCTTTTAATAAACTTTGCTTTACTTTGACTGAGAGAAGACTTGAATCAAATTCATTCTACAGGACCTGGTGTGTTGGTATTTTGGAGTCTCAAACACCCCCAAAACCACCAAACCTCAAAAAAACTAAAGGTATAGTATGCGTATGATTTAACTATTTCTGCATCTCAGAAATAGACTCGCCTTTTGAAGCTAACACCCCTTTGCAGAAACATTCAGCTCATGGTCCATAATGACTTACAGATACTACAGAGGAGGAAATCAAGGCAAATAAGGTTAAGTACCTTGCCCATAGTCACACAACTAGTAAGTGTATGAGGCTGGATTTGGACTCAGATCTTCCTGACTCCAGTCATGGCAGTCTATCCACTGCACCACCTACAGATCTTTACTTCCTCTCCAAACTCATGACCTTGTGTTGCTGCAACATTTCTGCCTTCCTCCCGTCATATCATTTAAAATACTCCTCCCCTTCTCCCTACCCTTCTCCCCTTTCTCTCTTCCTTTCTGTGTGTTCTCACCATCCATGTGTTTCACTTTCCTTTTGAAAATTTGTCTCCTCTGGACAGTCTTGCCGAATTGACTCTACTCCACTATAAATTATCTTAGCAGCTATGATTTCAGTCTACACTGTATTCATTAGATCTTGTCAATATGTTACTTTGAAATTGTCAAGTCATTTTGTGTTTATGCCTTATCTGCTGAATTCGATTGTAAACCCTATTACAACTAGCAGAGACTGTCTTCTACTTTCTTTTCCTCAATTTGCTTTTGTTCTTATTATGACAATCACCCTGACCCTCTTGATTAGTAAAGTGCTTTGTAACCTGTATAAAGTTAGTAAATACATGATAACTGATAATACTTGCATGCATACTTCTTAGAAGCAATTATGTAGAATGTTTCTTTCCTTATCTGTCTGTGTACAACTGAAGACAAAAAGGACTGGCATTTTTCCATACTGGAAAGTCTAGGAAGTTTGTAATGAATATTTTATTTTATACGTAATGGTTTCTTTGCCTTTTTTAGTGAAATCCCCTCCCCACCTTCAGGTACAGTACCTTCTTGATTTAGAAGGCTCCCCTCCTATTACAACCTAGTCTCTCTAGTCTTCAGTTTCCTTATCTTTCAAATGAGAGGGTTAGAACAAGTGATCTCTAAGATCATCAAGTAAGCATTTATTAAGCACCAACTGTATGCCAGGCAATCTGCCAAGGGCTAGGGATACAAAGAAAGGCATTAGTAACAAGTTCAAGTTCCTTCTGACTGACATTTTACGATTTTATGAACTGGAAAGATTAAAATAATTATTTTCATTTTAACCCAATCCCAATAAGGCCAACACTTTAATTCTCAAGCATTTAGACCCTTTTTTTTTTTTGCTTTTTTTTTTTTAGAGGGGGAATGCAGGGCAATTGGGGTTAAGTGACTTGCCCAAGGGCACATGACTAGTTTTTTTTTTCTGTTACATGTCTGAGGTCAGATTTGAACTCAGGTCCTCCTGACTCCAAGGCTAGTGCTCTATTCACTGTGCCACCTAGCCACACCAATTTAAATTCTTTTAATCCTTTTACTTCTAATTCCATAAAGAAAGGCTAGGTCTCCCTTCTAAGGAATTTTTGGTCATGGTGGGGAGATAATGATAATAATAATAAATAATAAATAACTTCATGTTTCTTTAGTATTTTAAAGTTTCCCCCCAAATAAGGGGGTAAGACAGTTAAAGCATCTATCTTCTAAGATATAACAATCCATCAAACTCATAGAACCATGTGTTTTCCTTAAGAAGGAACAGGAGAGTTTGAATAAGGGGACACTATCTGGCTGTGCAGTATGTGCTAAGTAGGGGAATGGTACAGACTGTCTACTCAGAGTCACTGACTCAAATAGCTCAATCATCCACCTACGCTAGAGTAACAAAACCATTCGAAAGGGCAAGAAAATGTTTTAGGGGATAGGTTTACAGGTTTAAAAAAAATGCTCCTCTTATATAACATCTCCCTAGGTTCTGGGTAAGTTGGAGGGGGGAGAACAAGTGTAAGTCCTTAAAGTTTAGAAGGAGTCTAAGGAAGGAGTTTAGAAGGAGCTCAGTTGTCTAGCCTGAGCCCTCCATTTTATAGATGAGAAAACTGAGGCTCAGAGATTTGTTAATGACTTTTTTGAGGTCATTCTTGTTGTTCGGTCATTTTCAGCCAAGGTCATATAGGTAGCCAAGATTTCAGAGTGCAACCTTAGTGTTGGAAGGTACCTCAGCAGCTATCTATCCCAAGGGGTCATCCATTTATCCAGTATTTTATTGTTTGCATTCCTTTGGAAATCAGCAGTGAGTCAGCAACAAAACTAATATTCAAACTTAGGTTCCAAATGCAGGGTTCTTTCCTCAAATAAAGATAACTGGAATTGAAGTCTTAGAATCTCAGGGGTTTACAAAGTACTTTATGTATCTATCTCCATTGATTCTTATAGCATCTCTCTAAAAAAGGTAACACAGATATCATTCTCCTTCTTTTTCAAATAAGAAGAGAGAGACTCAGAAAGGTTGGGTTGCTTCGCCTCTACTTATGACTCTTGAATGGAAGTCTCAGGTTTCTAAAATGGTGGTTTGGACCACCAGGAGGCCAAGACAGAAGTAAATATTCAAGCTCCTTGTTGTTTCTAGGTTTGTCCTACTGCCATCCTTGAGCTCTCCCAAAAGAAAAGGTAATCTCTTAATTAAGTATATTTAACAGTTACTATCTAATCTATCAGCAGCTAGGTCATGCAGTGGATAGAGTGCTGGTCTTTGGAGTCAGGAAGAATCATTTTCTTGAGTTCAAATGTGACTTCAGACATTTACTAGCTGTATGACCCTGGCTAAGTCACTTACCCCTGTTTGCCTCAGTTTCTTCATCTATAAGATGAGCTAGAGAAGGAAATGGCAAACCACTTTAGTATCTTTGCCAAGAAAATTGCAGATGGGATCTCAGGGAGTAGGTCACAAGTGAAACAATACAACAACAACCTAATCTACATTCATTTTAGAATCTGACAATAGGAACAGAAAATCCAGAAAAGGGGCAAGAATGGCATTTTGAAAATCTACCCAATGGCTTTTCATTTCATGAGTGTAGATCATGGCTTTAAAGGTCATGTGTCATAAATATCACTAAAAACCATTGATCCTTATTTTGATATGTAAATGAAGTTATATCCACCTTTCTGTATATTTAAATTTCTCATATCACATGTTCCCTACCACACAGGCCCAGATTTTAGATAAGGACAGTAATCAAGACAAGAGATTTTACTTAAATTTTTGTATTTGGGAATAGAGATGTCAAGTTTAGTAGAGTTCATTCAAAAGACATTTAGTAAGCTTTTATTATGTGAAATATCTTTTCTTAGACCTTTGGGGAGACAGGATAAATAAGGCATATGACCTTGTCCTCCAGAAGCTTATAACATAGAGGTAAGATTAGAATAAGGTTCTGTGAGATCAGAATAAGAATGGATTATTTTCATCTAGTAGAGTAGAAAGAGTAGTGAATTAAGTCAGAACACATCGGTTCCTAATTTTACCATAGAAAGAGTATTGGCAAAACTCGAAGAATCAGATCCTGATTCTGATGCTTATTACCAAGACTCAACATGCAAAAGGCCTTAATCACTTTCTCCTGACATCTCAATGATATTATCACAGATACACTCTGGCTTGCTGTCATCCCATACCCCTGCATATCTTCTTGCCTGCATATCTTTTCTTCCTCTCATATATTTCTCCGATGACATCTTTTATTCCTGTTGGTCACTGGTTATTGATACAACCTGCTCACACCTCTCCCTCACCAGCTGTGTGATATTTCTTTCCAGTTCATTGGAGACAATTTTATTCTATGTCTTACCCCCACACAGCACTGATAGTGTATTGTACTAAAAATATGGACCTTTCCAAAGGACTACAAATCTGTGTATACCCTTTGACCCAGCAATGCTACTACTAGGTCTGTGTTCCAAAGAGATTGTTAAAAAAGCAAAATTTGTACAAAAATATTAATAGCAGCTCTTTTTATGGTGGCAGAGTTAGAAATTGAGGGGATGCCCATCAATTGGACAATGACTAAACAAGTTGTTTTATATGATTATAATGGAATACTATTGTACTATAAGAAATGATGAGCAGGATGCTTTCAGAAAAACCTGGACTTACATGAACTGATGCAGAGTGAAGTGAGCAGAACCAGGAGAACATTGTACACAGTAAAAACAATGTTGTATGATGATCAACTGTGAATGACAGCTATTTTCAGCAATACAATGATCCAAGATAGCTCCAAAGGGCTCATGATGAAATATGCTTTCCACCTCTAGAAAAAGAACTGAAGGAATGTGAATACAGATCAAAGCATACTCATTTTCACTTTTTTGTGTGTTTTTTTCCTACAACATGACAATATGGAAATATTTTTTGCATGCTTACACATGTGTAACCTATATTAAATTGTTTATTGTCTCAGGGAGGTGGGGAAGGAGAGAATTTGGGATTCAAAATTTTTTTTAAATGAATGTTAAAAATTGTTTACATATGACTGGAGAAAAATAAAATATTGTTTAAAAATTTTAAAAATATAAAAAATATATAGGCCTTTGTTTCTGGGGAAGTTTGAAGTCATGGAAGATACTTTGTCATTTCTTGAAGGCAATTCATCCCACTTTCCTCTTCTTCCTGTTCAACTCTGAGTGCCAAGTCCATTGTCCCTTTGTACTGTCCCTCCCAGATATACATACTGACCCACAAGCTTTCTAGGTTGTCCATCTGAATGTATATTGTAATCTGGTTCATAGATACTCTTCATCTGCTTGTCACCAATCTCTTCCAGTAGGTTCTGCAGTGTTCCAGTGCAAGATGCACCCAGAACAAAATCATCAGCAAACAGGAGCACCTGGCAGACCTGAACAGCAATAGGGAATCTCTCTTAAACTTGGATTCTGCACTGGATTTCCTCCATCACAATGGTGAATGTCTTTGGCAAGCACATATTCTCTATTTTATATTTATATTGACAGCTAGCTCTTGTCATCAAAACAGCTTATTTCTATTATGTTTTTCAAAGAATGTTGAATAATTTTCATGTATGGATGGGAGACTGTTGAAAGAAAGATTTTAATTTTTTTAAACAAAAAATTGAAGAATAAAGCTCATTTTTATTATAATCTTATAGTATATGGATATTTTTCTCACATTTTTTTTGGAGGGTGGGGGCCTCTTAGCAATGAATAAAATGGGTTACTGTTAGCCAACCAAAAGTCTGTACAAAATGGAATTTGTTCCACCAAATGAAATGTTTTTTCATAATCAAAAAACAATAAACTGAGTCATGTCTTGGAATCTCTATATTTCTCAAATGCAAAATGGTAAAGATGGGGTGCATTGTTGAAAATTCCTTGCAAAAGCCTGTTTGTCTTTGTCTTCAACTAATATTCTCATCAAAGATGTCCTTGATTCCTGTAGAGATGATTCTTACAAAGATTTTGTTTAACAGAAGCAGGGTAAACCAAAAGAGAATGTTAACAATTGAAGGGCTCTTAGGGATCATATACTCTGGAGATTCTTAACCTAGGTTCCTGAACATCTTTTAAAACATATTTTGATAACTGTTTTAATGCTTTTGATTTTCTTTACAATCCTATGTTATTGATATATATAAAACATTATTCTGAGAAGGGATTCATAGACTTTGCTAGACTACCAAAGGAATCTTTGATGCAAAAGAAATTGAGTCCCTCTTCTAATCCAATCCTTTTATTTTACAGGAAAGAAAACTGAGGCCCAGGAAAGGAAATTGACTTACCCAAGGTCACACAGCTAGTAAATGGCAGAGAAGGGACTACAGCATGAGACTGTTTCCTCATCTTGAAAATGGAAATGCTAATACATGCACAACTTGCCTTATGGGGCTATTGTGAGGAAAGTCCTTTGTAAATCTTAAATCACTCTATATACATTTGTGTTCTTGTTATATGCCATAACATTGAACATAGGCCCCAAAATATCTGCTTCTAGTGGTTTACAAGGCATAAGCTATATATGGCTTTCCATTATCTCAGCCTCAACCCCACCCCAGGTATTTCATCTTTCAATTAAACTAGATAATTCCTGGGAGCAAGAAGTATCAGCAACAGATCCAGTAAAATGCTAAGGATTGTGTAAATTGTGATACTTGCCAGTGTTTTCATAATAAATTCTTTTTTAATCTTCAGAGGGCTTGACTGAGCCTGTATTAGTCTTACCAACACTTAGTACACTTGGGTTTCTCAGTCCCCTTGTGGGTTCTGTAAAATGTGAGTGAAATGTATTGCCTGGAGGCTGCAAATGAGAATCATTTGCAAAGCTAGTCTATGCCCTGATCAGACCCACTGCTAGGAAAAAGAGTGTCTTAAATTCCTCGGGGAATTTCTCGGAATTGATCATGAGAGCCAATATCCCCATCTCCTGCCATCCTCACCACAGCAATATTGTAGCCCATGTGATGCAGTAGTCAGCAAGGATGTCTGCCAATGTAGCTACTACCAGGAGAGGCTGGGCCTGTCTGAGAAGAAAGACAAAAAAAAGTTGAGCTTAATTGCTTTATTCATCTCCCAGCATCTTAGTCTTTGATGGTTTGTCAACACTTTGAGGCGTAGAAGTTGGCTGAGAATATAGTCTGGATCTGAAGGTGTCTGTATTTTTATGAGAAGAGAGAGGCTTTTGTGGGTGAAATGGGTTGTATTCCTTTGCCTATTATGCTTTTAAAGCCTTGCCACATTTCTTACCTGGCTGTAATTAATGACCTAAATGGAGTCACTATTGATTTTAACAGGATTATGATCTTAGCACTGCTCCTCAGAGTATTTCTGTAGTGAAGGGAAAGGAAAAAGGTGGGGGAGTTTCCTGGGGTGGGAAATAGGTATAGAAGGTACAACAACACAAAAACTAATTGATTTTTCTCTAGTTATCACACCATAAGACTCTGCATAGATCTGAAATGTCAGGAAAAATTAAACAAAAAAAAAAATCAAACAAGCAAATGGATATTAGTGGCCAGTAAATTATAGCTGACATTTATTTATGTAGCGTTTTATGGTTTACAAAGCACCTTTTTAGAGGTTACTTCATTCCATAACCCCTCTTAACTCCAATGCCAGGAGTTTTGTTGAAAATTCCTTGCAAAAAACCTGTTTGTCTTTGTCTTCAACTAATATCCTCATCAAAGATGTCCTTGATTCCTGTAGAGATGACTCTCACAAAGATTTTGTTTAACAGAAGCAGGGTAGACCAAAAGAGAATGTTAACAATAGAAGGGCTCTACTCTGGGAATTTCTGTTAATTTTTTCCTCTGTTAATTATTTCCTATTTATTCTGCATATACACCTTGCTTTGTATATGTTTGCAAGGTGTCTTCCCCATTAGATTGTAAGTTTCTTGAGGGCAGGGACTGTCGTCCTGTTCTTGATGAGCTTATGTTCATGGAGTATAGGAAGTGTTCCAGGTGGACCAGCACCTCTGGTGTGTTGGCATGCTGAGCCATTTTCAGGGCGGCTTAGTCACTTTTGGTATCTGCCTGGCAAAGTGGCTACACCCTATAAAATTGTCTCTGCAGAAGTGCTAAACCAGGTTGGGGTAACCAACAGGCCTCATACCCATCGGTAAGTTAGGGGGCTAGCTATCCCAAGCACATAAAGAATTCCCCTTCCCCCAGTAGGATGGCTGGGTGAGAACAATTTGTTCCAACAGTCATGAAGGGAACTGAAGCACTCACTGTGGCCTTCTTAGAGTTTAGTCAGACATCAAAGATGCCAAGGTCGTTGACTGCATTCTGGGCTGTTGTCATTGGTCTTAACTGTTGTCTTGCTACTGGACTTAGATGGCTCTGGAAGAGAGTGAAGCTGGTGACTTTGTGCAACTCTGCCCTACTTAAATCCAATTCATGAAGGAAACAAGACATCACTCAGTAATATCATTGATCCTCTTTGAAAACAAAGGACAAACGAGAGACAGGGCACAGGTCTACCAGTAGTGGTGACATAGATTCATTTACCCATTAGCCATGCCACATTTGGAAGGGAACTTGGTGGGTTTAATACTATGCAAGAACTTTACCAAAGCTGAACCCATTCCCACTCTCAGAGGCTGAGGTGCTATACGGGAGATTGTGCTCCTATGAATCGGAGGAAAATGTTTGTATTTCTATTCTCGATATATCTTTTTAGTAAAAATGTCCCAGTGTAAAAATTAATGGATGTTAATTGTTTAAGTGATACTGGGGTGCAAATCATTGCCATTTAACATTGGAGATAATACTCCTCAATGGGGTCTTAAAGGAATAGGATGAGAAAAGATGCCCTCTATCCCTTCAAGTTTACCCAAAAACCCATAATACTAGCCTGATTCTGGGATCCAGATTTGCTGGTGTGCATATGTGTTGGGAGAATAAGTCCAATCTTGATGTACTGGTAGTATTTAATAATGCCCAATGAGTGGTGTAAACAATGAATATTACAGAGAGAATCAGGAGAGGGAGCAATCACAGAAACCTAAAGCTATTTGAGAAGGTTCATGGAGAAGAAAGCACTTTAAATGGGTCTTAAGAAAGTTGGTCTTAGGCAAGCAGAGGGGAGCATTCCTCAGGCAGGGTAAATGATGTAAACCAGTGGTGTCAAACTAAAATAGAAATGGTGGCCCCCTGAGAATCCTTGTGGGTACCATATCAGCTTGGAAAGCCACATATTAATATTATCTATATATTTTTTGTATTTTGTATTTGTTATTTTATTTATTTTGTTAAATATTTCCATGTCACATTTTAACATGGTTTGGGCTACCCTCAGATATATTGTGGGCCTCACTTGGCCCTAGAGTGTTTGATACCTTTGGTGTAAGCAAAGTCACCAAGGTAGGGCTGGATAGAGTATTCAGGGAACAATGAGTTGTCCAGGTTTTTTTGGAGTGGGGGTTTTGTGTAAAATAGTGTAAATACTAGGTTATAGAGAATCTTCCAGTGCCAGGTTAAGGATTTTACACTTTAGCCTATAGGCAGTGGGAAACATTTGAAAGTTTTTTTTGGTTGGGGGTGGGAAAGAGGGGGAATCAATAATTGTCAAAAGTGTTATTTAAGGAAGATAAAACTGGCAGTGATTTGTGAGGTGGATAGGTTAGGGCAGAGCCTGGAAGAGTGGGAGATCAGATGTGTCAGTAAAAGCTACTCTGTTCAAAGGAGTCCCATGATCTGACAAATGAACCATAGTTATAGTTTGCTTGCAAAAGCTTTATTTTAGGATACATACAGGATAAAAAAAAAAAAAAGAATCAGTTATTTCAAGATGTCCCTAAGTAGTCACAGCTGCTTTGCATTTTTATGGGATAGTGCATAGAGTGTTGGTCTTAGAGCCTGGTAGACCTGAGTTCAAAATCTCTGATCCTAGATAAACCAATTAACTTCTCTGAGCTTCAGCTTAATTATCTGTAAAGGGAATTGCTTTTGCTGGGCACTTTCTTGACATGGGACAGAACTATAGTTAGAGCTAAGAAATTCCTTCAGGGGGTGTCCTATAGCTCAACAGGAACTCTAGACTAAGAATCATATTTGATGGGGTCTCAGCTTAAGCTTGACTTTGTCCAAATGCTGTTTCTTCCACAATATTTATTCCTCTTTGGGTTTGAATACTAATCACTCTCCCAGGCTTAGTGATACATGAGGGACAAAGGAAGTTGTTTCCACTCCCAAAAGTACATATTTTCACAATGCTGGATAGGAAACTATTGCAAGAGAGCAGGGGCTAGAGCAGTGGTTCTCAACCTTCCTAATCCTTCAACCCTTTAATACACTCGTAGGTGGGCAAGTCTGCATGTGGGTGGACCTGCCTGGAGATGGATAGAAGCGGTTCCTAAGGCCATCAGAAATATATGTTTTCTGGTGGTCTTAGGCAACCCCTGTGACCTCTGTGAAAGAGTCGTTTGACCCCAAAGGGGTCACAACCCAGAGGTTGAGAACCGCTGGGCTAGAGTGATGAGAGTGGGAATAAAAAAAAGTCACCTCCAAATAACATTTGAGTATTAAAATCAAAGTGTTAGACTTCATTTTGATCAATCTCCCAATGTAGTCATTACCAATACTGCCACTGTTACTACTACCACTATCACTACTACTACTTCTGCTTCTATTTCTATTTCCACCATCACCACCACCACTACAAATGATAATTATAATTATAATAGCTGTGTTAAATCCTTTTTCAATCGTGTCCGACTCTTCATGACCCATTTGGAGTTTTCTTGGCAAAGATCCTAGAGTGGTTTGCCATTTCCTCTCCAACTCATTTTCAGATGAGGAAACTGAGGCCAACAGTTAAATGACTTGCCTAGGATCACACACACATATAATTATAATAATATATATAGTATATTATAATAAAATATAATATATATAATAGCTAGCATTTACATATTTCTGTAAAGATTGCAAAGTGCTTTACAAATATTTTCTCATTTGATCCTTAAAACAACCAAGGAAGTGATGGTGGGGGTGGAAGAATAAGTGAATTATTACCCCCTTTCACAGATGAAGAAACTGAGGTAGCCAGAGGTTAAGTGACTTGTCCAGGGTCACACAGATAGTGAGTGTCTGAGGCTAGATTTGAACTCAAGTCCTTCTGACTCCAGGTTTAGCCCTCTATTTGCTTTTAAAGTCTGAGCCACAGCAAAAATCATGAAACAACAGAATCTCAGAGTCAGAAAGGGCCTTAGATATCCTCTGTAACATCTCCAACAGTTCATCTAGGCTCTGCTCACAAATTTACAGTGAATACCT
>JAQQSV010003471.1:0-15097 GCA_028646515.1 Pseudochirops corinnae | reverse complement strand
TGGATCTATTTTCCATGTCAGTGGTTTTTTCAAGGAGATATTTCACATTGCCTTCTATTTTTTCATTTGTTTGGATCTGTTTAATAGTATCTTGATTTCTCACAAAGTCATTTGCTTCCATTTGCTCCACTCTAATTCTGAAGGAATTATTCTCTTGAGAAAGCTTTTGAGATTCTTTTTTCCATCTGGCAAATTCAACTTTTTAAGGCATTCTTCTCCTCATTGGCTTTTTGGTACTCTTTTGCCATTTGAGTTAATCTATTTTTTAAGGTGTTATTTTCTTCAGTCCAGTTGTTGACTCTTTTTTCATGATTTTTTTGCATCATTCTTATTTCTCTTCCCAATTTCTTCTCCACTACTCTCATTTGGTTTTCAAAATCCTTCTTAAGCTGATCTATGGCTTTTAGGCAGTCTTCATGTTTTTTGGAAGCTTTTGGTGCAGGAGTTCTGACTGTGTTGTCTTCCTCCCATTCCATGCTTTGATCCTTCTTGTCCCCAAAGAAGGAATCTAGAGTTTGGTTACTGTTCTTACTTTGCTTCCTTTGCCTGCTTATGTTGGACCGTCAATGATTTTTTAGCTCTGTAGAACTCTGCTTCCAGAGGGGAAAGCTCTGTCCCAAATTGCTGAGGTTTTTGCAGCTGCCGGTGCTATTTGGGGGCTGCCATTTTTTTGCAGCCCCCACCAGCTTTGGCTCACTGAAAACACACCCCAGGACCACCACCCAAGACCACGATCCAGATCCAGGCTGCTCAATGCAAGAGCACTTGGACTCTGAACGATCACTTGGCTCCCCTGCAGTCTGCAGGCCCGGAGCTCTGAAGCAGCTATGAGGAGGTGGCTGCAGGGTCACCTCTTCTGCTACTTCCTTGCCCTGGAGGCAGTTTGGCCAGATTGCTTTTCTCCCTCAAGCTTAGCTGAGTTCCGCTGACCTTTCACTTAGTCCTTGTTTATTATGGCTTGATAATTCTGGAAACTGCCACAGCTGCTGCTGATCCACTCTCCTGAAGCTCCAGCTGCAGCTTGTCTTGGCTGCCCCCACCCCCACCCCTGGAGCCAAGTCAAGGTTTCAGACTGGGCTGGTTTGGGCTCCCAGAGCTGCGATGATCTCTTTAAGCTGAGCTGCCTTCTGCAGGAGGTGTATTTGTGTGAGTTTTAGAGCCCTAAAATTTGTTTAAAGTCATATTTTATGGGTATTTAAGGTGGCTATGTGGGAGCTGCGGTACCTTGCTGCTCCTACGCTGCCATCTTGACCTGGTAAGTCTTTTATTAAGCACCATCAACAAAAATATGCCAGGTACGGGAGATACAAAGACAAAGAATAAACAATCCCTGCTCTCAAGGAGTTTATACTCTAAGAGGGAGATATCAAGTATCTGTGTGTAACACCCTCTCGGGGCTCATTCCCCCAATTTGTACTACAACTGGATTGGTGTTTGGCAACTCTGCCTCACTTAAATCCAATTTGCATGCAAGTTAAGACATCACCCTCATGGTGTCATTGGTCCTCTTTAAGAATGTAGGACAACTGACCCACCAACTAGCACTGGAAGGTTGGGTCCCAAGCAGGGTGATACTGGTACAGAAGGTTCTAAGTGACATTTGTGGTTAGAAGGAAGCTCACCAATACTTCACATATTTTAGAACCTGTGCAACTCAACAGGAAGGGTAAATCCAAGCATAGGACTGATCCCTCATCATCCAGGCCCTGCATTACACATGCAGAATAAAGACAAATAAATGTAAGCTTACTGAATATGAGGTAGTTGGGTAGGGAGGGGGCTAGCAGTCTAGGGGATCAGAAAAGACCTCCTGTAGAAGGTGTGTTTGAGCTGTGTTTTGCAGGAAAAGATAAGATTCCATGAGGTGGAAGGGAGGAGTGAGTGAATCTCGGATCTGGAGGATGACCAGTACAAAAGCATGTAACTGGAAGACAGGGTGCCATGTGTAAGAAACACAGAGAAATCCAGTAACACTACTCTTAGACTTGACCCTAGAAAGACCCTCAGATGCCATCTAGTCCTTCTGGGGGGATCAAGGTTCAAAGAGAATGAGGGACTTGCCCAAGTTTGCATAAGCAGCAACAGAGACAGGATTTGAACCCAAGTCCTTTGACTCCAAATCAAGCATTCTTTGTAATCAATCAATGAACATTTATTTAGTGCCTACTATGAGTCAGGCACTGTGCTAAGTTATGAGGATAAAAATACAGAGAAGGACAATTTTCTCTCACAAAGAGTTGCCATTATAATAGAGAAGACAAAAGGTATGCAAATGTGTATACAGGGTGTCCCTAAAGTCTGGACACATAGAAAATCTCCTTAACTCTGCATATTTTCAAGAAATGAGATGAATGACATTTTCAACATTTTATTTAATTAGCATAAATTTTAGCCATGACAATTTCATATGGAATAAAGGCTTTTATTAGCTATTGGGAACTATTTTTCCATATTAATGAGATTAATTTAATTAATTAATGAACTTTTCTATGTCTTCTTATGAAATCTCATTTATGCTAATCAAACAAAATGTGGTTGACAATTTCATTCATTTCATTTCTTGAAAATATGCATAGTTAATGAGATTTCCTATGTGTCTAGACTTTAGCGACACCCTCTATATGCACATGCACACAGACATACATATACATATGAAATCTAGGCAAGAGAGGATGAGGGTCTGAACTAAAATGGTGGCTGTGGGAGTGGAGAGGAAGAGTCAGCTAGAAGAGACAGTTTGGAGGTGGGAGATGAAATTTGGCAGCTGACTGGCTATGTGAGGTGAGGAAAGAAAGATGTGGAGGTAACAAAGATGGTGCCTTGGACAGAAATACAGTTCTCCCTTCCACATCACTGAGGTTAGGGGCTCAGCGCCCCTGAGATCTGGAAAATCCATGGAAAATTTTTTTGGCCCTCCCTTTATACCAGAAAAGAGGTCTGAATTTGTTTTTCTTTTAAGGGTTAACAATGCCTTATTGTAAAATTCGGGTTGATGTTTTACAATACACTTCATATATTGTATGCATTTCTGAGTTTCTAGACTTTTTCTGTGTCATCTGCTGACCTTCATGTGTCATCTGAGGCTTCCACAAAACTCTCCCAAATTCCCATTTAATTTCTTATGGTGAGCCATGACATATCGAAACTGTGATAGGGAAAGTCGCAATGTGGAAAGGATAACAGTAGTGTGGTTTGGAAGAGGTGTGGGTTGGCTTGGGCAGGGCAGGGGAAGGGAAGGAGAAAAATTCCATTTTGAACATATTGAGTCTGAGATGTGTCCAAGATGTCCAGTCTGTAATGCTAATAGCAATTGGTGATGAAGGTAAGCTCAGGCAGCTGGAGAAAGGAATCTCACAGTCATATGCAAAGAAATGATAGCTAAGTCCAGGGGAACCGAGGAGCTTGGGAAGAATGAAGCCAGGATAGAAGAAGACCCAGCCCAAAACGTTGAGTTACACACACAGTTTAGGAGGCAGGGTTCAGATGGTGCCAAAGAGAACAGAGTGACAAAATCCCAGAAGAGAGAGAATCTCTAGGAGGAGAGGGTGTTCACCAGTGCCAATTGCAGCAGGGCAAGAAGGCTGGGGACTGAGAAAACACCAGCAGACTCAGCAATGAAGAGAACACTGGCACCTTGGGAGAGAGCAGTGGTAGTTGAATGATGAGGTTGGAAGCCAGACTCCAAAGGGTTGAGGAGTGAGTGACAGGAGAGAAAGTAGAAGCAATGAGTACAGACAGTTTTTTCTTTTATTTTAAAAGGCTTTTTTGGATACTTTATTTTTTATATCGCCATAGTTTCCCCTGGCACGCCTCTCCCTCTCCTCTCAGAGAGCCATACCATATAACAAAATTAAAATGTATTTTTAAAAGACAAAGAAAGAAAAAGAAGAGGAAGGATAAGCACAATTGATCAGTAGGTCCAAAAAGTCTGAAAATATGTGCTATGTACAACTCTTGGAGACCTCCCACCTCTGCAAAGGGGTGGGGTGGAGGTGGGAGGGAAGACAGTTTTTTCAAGGAGTTTGGCTATGAAAGGGAGGAGGGCTATTAGATGATATCTTGAGGAAATGAAAGGGTTTAGTGAATGTTTTTCTAAGGATGGGGAGACTTGGGCATATTTGAAGGCGGCAGGGAAAGACCCAGTACACATAGGAAGAAGTTGAGGATTTCAGAGAGGGAGTGGAAGATTTCCATTGCATGCTTCTCCTATGGAAGCATCATTGGTTATATGCCATGGCTTGCTTCCTCCTCTCCCTCACGCCATCTCCCATCTCCCCACACATGGCCTTTGGCTCACCTATGCTTCTGCTTCTTCTGAATTGTGGCACTCAATGGTTCAAGGCCACGTAGCAGCAGTGGGACATACAATTGTTAAAAAGATGGACTTTGGGAGGGCAGTGCACAATTTAGGATCATAACAGCGGGAGATGGAAGGGGGCCTCTGAGACCATCTGGTCCAATCCTCTCATTTTATAGATGAGGAAACTGAGGCCCTCAGAGGTGAGCCACTTGCCTATCATCACTGGTAGTAAGCATCAAAGATGGGATTTGAACCCAGGTTCTCTGACTTCAGAAACAGTACTTTTTTTACTTGCCCATTACTCAAGGTTTTTGAAAGCTTGGGCACTTTCCTACATGCAATCCATGCCCTATATCCTCTTTTTATACAATTTCAGGTCCAGTTCACTGTCTAAATGATTGTTTCTAATGCCTAAACAATATATAAATCCACGTTGTTTTTTCTGGTGGGAGTATGGATTTCGTATCATTGTATTAATATAATCAATCCAATGCCACCTGCAAATGATAGTGTGTGAAGAACATCACTAGTAAAACAGACTCCTTCTTTGATTTGGACTCCATACAGATCCTTTTGAACCATGCAGATGCACATCTCCCAGGCTTAGGTCTCCCTTGATGGTGATCCTTTGAAGAGGAGCAAACAAAAATAATTTCCATGGTCACATCTGTTAGAGAATCTTGATGGGTTTGAACATATGTTTGGGAGACAGGGGTCATTATGGCCTAAGAGCTCATCCCAGAGTATATTTAGCTAGACTGAGGCTCAGGAAGCAGACTCTTCCTTTTGTTTAGGCCATTGACTTGGAGAGAAACCCTCCAGATTGATGAGCTTGCTAATCTTCTGGGGGTATTTCAGGACTTGAATAGCATGAGAGAAGAACATTTAAGGTTGTATTTGGTTCTCCTGAGACAAGTACGGTTTTTTAAATCGACAAACAATAGACAAAATGGAGGCATATTTTCTAGAACTCTCTTCGGGGTCATGGGAAGATAGTCTCCCATGTAAAATCTCTTATGAATGGCTGCATATTCATTTACCCGGTTTTCAACCATGATACAATCTATGGATGGATAGACCCTTTTCATGACGATTTTTAAGAAAAGTTTGATTGTTGCCTTTTGTTTTTATGCCACATGTTTTATCCTTAACCCTTCTCTCCCACCCCTCCATCGTACCCTTCCTGGTAACAAAGAAAACCATTTAAGCACCACCAAGCAATACAGCTCCAGTGGCTCCCTCTTGCCTCTAGGACAAAATGCAAATTCCTCTCTTTGTTTTTTAAAGCCTTTCATGATCTGACACCAGTCTAATTTCCCAGGTTTGTTACACATTACTTCTTTCACACCATCCGCCATCTATGATCCAACCAAACTGGTCAGCTTGCCTGTCCTGGTACATACCATTCCATTTCTTTTCTCCATGCCTTTGCATAGGCTGTACTCTTTGCCTAGAAGGCACTCACCCCTTACTCCCACTTTACACAATCCCTAGCTTCTTATAATATACTGGTTAAATGCTTCCTCTTCTCCAAATCTCCTACCCCCACCCCTCCCACTGTCACAGACAACCACTGTCTCTACCTTTGGAAATTGTTTTTTTTTTTCCTGACTTATCTATGTTCATGATATATTTCCCCAGTAGAATGTAAGTGCTCTGAGCTGAGGGGTTGGTTTCATCTTTGCCTTGATCTACTTGGTGCTTAGCACAGTTATTGGCACATGGTACATGTTTAAGAAGTGCCTGTTGAATGAATGAATGGATTATTTCCTTTGAGATTCTAGACCTTTTGTTCCTGCAAATGAATTTTGCTACTATTTTCCTCTCGTTCTATAAAGCAATCCCTTGGCAGTTTGATTGGTGTGGCACTAAATCTGTAAATTAACTTGGATAGTATTGTCATTTTTATTATATTCACATAACTCATGAAAATTTTATAAAGATGAGAAAGTAGGAATATGGGTCAGTAGTTGCTCATGTCTTCTCAGTCACTTTTTTTTAAAGTGCTGCCCATGATATTTTCCATTCTTTAAAAGCTTCCCTTTATTATTATTGTTATTGTTACTATTAGTCATAGTAGTGTTTGTACTAGTAGTAACAGCTCACATTTATACAGGGTGTCCCAAAGTCTTTAAGCTATTACAGTTCAAAACTGCACTAAAACCTTTGATACCCTATATAGCACTTTAAGTCTGGCAAAATGCTTTACATCTTACTTGATCCTCACAGCAATCTTGGGAGACAGGCGATATTATTATTCCCATTTTATAGGCATGAGAATTGAGGTTGAGAGAAGGTATTATTCTGGTCACACAATTTGGAAGTGTCTGAAGCAGAATTCAAACTCAGATCTTACTGACTATAATTCTAGAGCTCTATCCACCAAATCATCTAATTGCCTTGAGAGATCTTGGAAATCCATTCCTGAATGGCCTTAAAATTTGGTGGATTTTATTTTGTAGGCACTTGGTCAGGTCCCGCCAGGCTTCCCAACACCATCTTCTTTCATGCCTTGTCATGTTACATGATGGAGACTGAGGTAGCAGAATCTAAAAGTACAGATCCTACTGTCATTACTGATAAGAACAGATAAATGTAGACAACCCAGGGGATGTATTCAATTTCATGTCTATTGGTTTTACTCCTTGATTCATTTACATTTAGTTGAATCTCATATTAAGATCTTTATCATATCAAGAAGCTTATTTTGCCCTCAACTGCCTTTCTTTATTTTGTGAGGCAATAGTGCTCATAATCTTCTGCCGTTCTCCTCCATAATTGGTTAAAACTAATGAATCTGTAATCAATACCAAGTGCTGCCCTTGGTTACCATCTCTCTTCTCTTGGTGAGGAGATCAGGGGTTTGTTTTGTGTATACTACTTAAACTTCTCTAAGAAATGGTAATAGACTTAATATCTTGACCTTATTTCCGATTTGGGGGTAGCCAGTGGCTTTCATAAAAAGGTTGGAATGATGCTGTTGTAACTGACCAGTTTTGTCTTGAATCATTATACTTTCTTACTTGGTATTGATTTCCATCTTTGCTTCAAGTCGCTGATGATCTGATGATATATAGATTTCTAACTCTGAAACGAATTCTGATTGTTTCCTATCGGTTAAGATATAATTAATTTCATTTCTGATGAAGTTATCCAGTGCTTACCATGCCCTGAACCTTCCACACACTTCTTGGAGAAAGCATTTTGACATCCAGGTATGAGGGGTCCTCCAGCCTCTGTCATCTCTTAATCCTGATCTTAATTCCAAAGAATTTTTCATTGTTCTTCCCCTTCTCTACTTTCATAGCAAAGAAATCTGTTAATGTGTGTGTATGTGTGTGTGTGTGTGTGTGTGTGTGTGTGTGTGTAGGTATATTTGAAAAATCTTATGGAGTTTTCCTTTTAAAAAACCTGCCCTACTATAGGCATATGATGTTCAATAATAAGGCTGGAGAGGCAGGTTGGAGTCATACTGGGAAGGCCCCCATATGCCAGGCTCAGAAGTTTACTCTTTATCCTGTTGGCAATGGGGTGCCACTAGAGATTTTCTAGCAGGGAGATAACATGAATATGCATTAGGAAGATTACTTTGGCAGCGGCATGAAGAATGGATTGAAAGAGAAAGAGACAGAATGCATGAAGATCAGTTACGAGGCTTTTCTAATAGTTCAGTTAGGTCAGTGGTTCTCAACCTTTCTAATACCACGACCCTTTAATACTCGTATGTGGGTGTATCTGCACGTATCTGCATGTGGGTGAACCCTCCTGGAGACGGATAGAGGAGCAGTGTCTTGGTTCCTAAGACCATCGGAAATATGTGTTTTTCCAAGATCTTAGGTGACCCCATTTGACCCCCAAAGGGGTTGCCACCCACATGTTGAGAACCACTGAGTTAGGTGGTACAGTGAGTAGCCTTTTGGACTTGGAGACAGGGAGACCTGGGTTTGAATCGTGTCTCAGCTTCTTACTAGTTGTGTGACACTGAGCAAGTCACTTAACCTTTCAGTTTCCTCATATCAGAATGTTTTCCTTAAAACAATACTATGAGTCAGGCTTTCCACTTTATTGATGAGGAAACTGAGATTTGTGGAGGTGACTTACGGTCACACAGCCAGTAAGTGGCAGAGCTTGTGTTCGAACCTAGGTCTTTCGATTCCATAGCCAGCATTCTTTCCATCACACCACAAGTGATCTTCGTAACATGAAGATTTGACTGTGTCACTCCCTCCTCAACCAATTCCAGTGGCTCCCTATCACCTCCAAGATCAAATATAAAATCCTCCACTTGACATTGAAAGCCCTTCAGAACCTTCCCTCTCCCCTCCACCTTTCCAGTGTCCTTACCCTTTACTTTCACACTTACTCTTCCATCTAGTTAATGCTGTTCCTCTCACAATCCATTCTATCTTCCAGCTCCAGGCATTCTCCTGAGCTATCCTCCATGCCTGGAGTACTCTCCCTCATAACTTCCTTTCAGTCCCAGCTAAAACCCCATCTTCTGCAGGACAGCTTTGTCCTTTACCTCTGTTCATTATTCCAGTGTATCCTGTCTATAGCATGCCTGTACATGGTTATTTGCTGGTCATTCTCCCCATTAGTCTGTGAGCTCCTTGAGGGTAGGTATCATTTTTTTGCCTTTATATTCCCAGTGCTTAGCACAGCACCTGGGTACAAAGTAGGGCTTAAGGAATTCTTGCTGACTGACTGCATTTGAGGTTTTAGTGAGATTTCCTGGTAGAGGCAATTGAGAGGCAGCATGAAGAGTGGAAAGAATAGGGTATTTGGAGGATGAGGACCAAGCCACAAATTCCAGCTCTGTCCATTCCTAGCTGTGTGACCTTGAACAAGTCCCATTCCCCTCCCTGGGTCTCAGTTTCCTCCTGTCCCTCTCCTCAAGAAGTTGACATTTTGCTGAGGAATACAACATATGAACAGATATAAATACACAACAATTTGATGAGGGAGAAAGTATTCACAACTAAGGAGATTGGGAAAAAGTTTCCTGCAGCAGTGGCACCTGAGCTGATCCCTGAAAGATGCTAAGAGTTCCAAGAGTGTAGTGCCAACACAATATTCACAGCACCAATGGTGACTGTAAATATTCTGGCATAGTTCTCAATAGCAAAATATAACAGACTCTCCACATAGAAGACAGAAGCAAAACATTTATTCAGACACCAGAAAAACCAAATTCCAACACCAGAAAGCTGAATCTATCATAGCAGCATAGAACTAAATACACCATAACACAGCAAACAGCCACACCATCCTTTAGCCTTCCCACAAACACAAACCTAGCTGTCACAGCAGGGGGCAAACACTCATAAGCCTAGCTGTCTGCCTGAGTGTGTCCTCTCCTTCCTCCAGCCCTACCTGCTCTGACTCCCAGCTTCCTGTGGGCTCTGCTCCACCCTTCAGCAAACTCCTCCCACCACAGGCTCCATGTGATTACGTTCAGCCTATTAGGGGGCAGGGAAGGTCTTCAAAAGCAGGGAAGATCTTCAAATTACCATTACTATTATATGGAAGACACTTGGAATATATCCTTGGAAAAGGGAGGAAGGTGGGAGATGAAGGCCAAGTTTGGGGACCAGCAAGTCAGCCAATTTGGCTGGATTGTAGGAGGGGTGAAGGAAGCATGATATTAAAGAAATCTTGAAATATGAGTTAGAACTAGACTATGAAAGGCTTCAAATACCAAACTGAGGAGTTTGTGTCTTATCCTTGAAACAATGAAGTTCCTTAAACAAGAGAGTAACATGGTATGCTATGTTCAGGGATTTAAAAAAACATAAAGCCTCACACTAAATTCATTTAACTACAGGGTTGCTAGGATACAAACCACCAGTGGTACACTTACTCATATAAATATAAAATTGTGTACTCTCTGCATCATTGCCATCCCAATCGTTGACCGAGTTTAAGGAAGTACCACATATGGAGTAGAATCCCAAGCAATCAACTCAGTCCAGGAAGCCCACGGATTCCAGATGGCCTGCAGATGTTAGGGGCTGTAGGGTTTTCTATTGTGCACTCTATGGAAGACCAAGGGTTATAGTCTAGAGTGAATAACTCCAGATGGCTTTGAACATTACAATCATGAGTAAGATATATAAGCTTAAGCACAGAGGATGGAAGAATTCCTTTGGAGTCAGGGCCTGCCCTCATGGATATTCATCAGTCCTTCTAGCTG
Source organism: Pseudochirops corinnae (assembly GCA_028646515.1). Lineage (NCBI taxonomy): Eukaryota > Metazoa > Chordata > Mammalia > Diprotodontia > Pseudocheiridae > Pseudochirops > Pseudochirops corinnae. The sequence goes on along the minus strand of JAQQSV010003471.1, from coordinate 4,604 downwards.
GCTCTCTCCACATGTCCTTCCTTTCTTCTTCTCCGTCTCCTTCTCCTTCTCCTTCTCCTTCTCCTTCTCCTTCTCCTTCTCCTTCTTCTCACCTGATATAACTAGCTTGCCTTATGTGCTCATATCTGTGCTGGAGGAAAATGATTCTGGCAGTTGTGTCAAAGATATATTGGAGAGAGGAAGAGACTGAAAGCTAGGAGACTGATGAGGTGGTTACTCCAGTTATACCAGCTATAGGGGCTAAGGGCTTCAATTAGGCTGTGTGAGCCAAAGGGAGATGGATGGGAAAGATATGCTAGAAATGACCATTCTGACAATTGATTGGCTATGGTGAGGTGAGGGACAGTGAAAAATCAAGGATGACTTCAAGGTTGTGAACCTGGGTAAACAGAAGGATGGTGGTGGCCCTGCACAGAGATAGGTGAGTTTACAGAGGAGTGGGTTAGGGGACAAGGTGAGTTCTATTTTCTAGATGTTGAGGATGAGATGCCTATGGACCTTTCATTTAGAGGTGTCCAACAATAGTCAGTGGAATATAAAGGTTTGGCAGGTATCCAAATAGCAGTGATAATGAATCCATTAGTGATGATGAGCTAACCAAGAGAAAAGAGAAATATATAGCCTTGGGAGAATACTCAGCTATTAGGAATCAATTAATTAATAAGCATTTATTAAGCACCAAGGACTGGGAATACAAAGACAAGGCAGAAAACAGGCTCTACTCTTAAGGATTTTATATTTTAGTGGCAAGATTGCAATTGTATGTGTGTGTGTGTTTGTATATAAACATGCACATACATGTTTATATGGACATATAAAATATAAAGAGCATTAATCCAAGGAAGTTTGGGAAAGAGGGCACTAGTAGTTGAGGGGGTCAGGAAAGGCTTTATGTACAAGGTGAAGCTTAAGCTGTGTGCATTGATTTATTATTAGTTAGAGAAGGAGTCTATGAAGTGAAAGTAAATATCCCAGGCATGGGGGATGACCAATACAAAAGTGATAGAATGGCATGTGTAAGGAACAGAGAGAAGGCTAGTTTGGCTGGACCATAGAGTGTAGGGAAGAGGAATAATGTAAAATGAGGTTGGAAATATAGGAAGGGCTTAAGTGGTGAAGGGATGGAAAAGCCAAACAAAAGCGTTCCTATTTTATCCTAGAGGCAAGAGGGAGCCAGTAGAGTTTATTGATGAGAGGAGTAACACAGTCAGATGTGCATATAAGGAAAATCACTTTGGCAGCAATATGCAGGATGGAATGGAGTGAAGAGATTTGAGGCAGGGAGACTGATTAGAAAACCATTGCAATCATCTAAGCAAGAGGTAATGAGGGCCCAAACGAAGGCTGTGATCTCCTGAGTTGAGAGAGTGGCTCAGAGGAGACTGTGAAGCTAGAAATGGGAAGATTTGATGACAGATTGGCTGCATGGGGTCAGAGATAGTGAGGAGTCAGGGTTGACATTGTTGTTATGAACTTGGGAGACGGGGAGGGTGGTGGGGCCTTCAACAGAAATAGAGAAATTTGGAAGAGGGGCAGGTAAGAGCTGAAAGAGAATATGTTGTGGCTGAGACTTGCTGAATTGGGGAATCACAGAATCATACATTTAGATCCATAAGGATGCAGCCCTGGGATTCGGGACTACCTTGCCTGACCCTCTATTCCAAGCAGCCCTACTATGCTTCGCTTCACTCCCTCCTCTATAATAATAATAACAGAATTTGAATCCATCATAGCAGCATAGAAATAAATACACCATAACACAGCAGAGATGTCTCCCTGGGTGTGTCCTCTCCTCCCTCCAGCTCTACCTGCTCTGACTCCCAGCTTCTTGACAATAATAACTACTAATTTTTATATGGCATCTACTATGTGCCAGCCACTATGCTAAGCATTTTACAAGTACTGCAGTTTGATCTTTGCAACAACCCAAGGAGGTAGGTGCTATTATTATTTCCATTTTACAGTTGAGGAAACTGAGGTAGACAGAGTGACTTGTCCAGGTCACACAGCTAATAAGTATAAGATGCTAAATTTAAAAGTCTTCCTGTCTCTAGGCCCAGTTTTCTGTCCACTATAATACCTAGCTGCCCTCACCTTATCATGATGGTACATAGACTTCCATTCCTTCCCCCCACCTTCTGTAGGATGGGTATAGATACTGTACCAATGATTTCACTGACATAGGTAACTACTGGTAAAGAACTCCCTTCTCCCAATGTAGGCCATCAACTTCTTTGCAATGTGTAGTTTTAGAGAGTTGCTTAAAGAACAAAGAGGTTAAGTGACTCACCCAGGGCTGTTCAGCCAGTAAGTGTCAGAGGGGAGAGTTGAATCTAGATCTTCCTGGCTGAGGTCAGCTCTCCATCCTCTATGCCACACCTTTCTCACAATTCTTTACCCATGATCACATCACCTCTACCATTGTTCCTGGAAAGGTTGTTCTATTCTGCTCCCCCATCCCCCCACCCCTGACACCATTCCCCTAAGCACATTGTCTCCTCCCATTAGAATGTAACCACTTTGAGAAAAGGGACTATCTTTGCTTTCAGATTAGTATTGCCAGGCTTAGCACTATGTCTGACATATAGGAAGTATCTGATGATTGTTCTTTCTTTCATTCCCAAACATCTCATTTGAAAGAGTCAGGAGCTAATTGGTTATACAGGACTGAAGCTCAGAGGAGACAGGGTGGACATATAGATATGGGAGTCATCTGCATTGAGGTAATAGTCAAGCCCATGGCAACTGTTGAGGTAGGTTACCAAGGGAGAAAGCAGAAAAAGAGGAGAGGGTAGGCCTAGGACCAAAGCTCAAGGAATACCCATAGTTAGAGGACATGCCAAGTTGAAGGCAGAGCAGTTGGATGGGTAGGAGGAAAACCAGGAGAGAGTAGTGTTATATAAGCCTAGAGAAGAGAGGATAGCCAAGAGGAGAGGGTGATCAATAGTGTCAAATACAGCAGATACATCACAAAGGATGAGAACTGAGAAATGAGCATTGAGTGTGCTGATTAAGAGATCCCTGATAACTTTAAAGAGAGCAGTTTTGGTTGAGTAATGACATCAGAAGCCAGATTGCAAAGACTTGATGAAGGAGAGGCAAGGAATGTAGATAGCTTTTACTAGGAGTTTGCCTGAGAAGGGGAGGAATGATATAGGATGCTAACTTGAGGGGATGGTAGAAATAAATGATAGTTATTTTTTAAGGGTTAAGATGAGGGCATGATTTAAGGAAGTAGAGAAGGAACCAGTAAGTATGGAGAGCTTTAAGATAAGGGGGAAGGTAGATGATAGTGGAGGACCATCTTCCAGAGAAGATGAGGAGTTGAGATGAAGGGCACAGATAGATGGGTTGGCCTTGGCAAGAATGGCCACCTCATTGTCTGAGACTGAAGGAAAGGAGGAAAGAGGAGGAAATAGGAACTTTGAGATAAAGAGAAAGGGAGAAGATGGAACTCATATAGAATGACTTCAGTTTTCTTAAAGTAAGAGTTGAGATCCTCATCTGAGAGTGTGGGAAAAGGGGATTGGCGAAGGCTTGAGGAGAGAAAAGAAGGTGTGGATTCAATACAAGTCAGCAAATATTTATTAAGCATCTGTGCCAGGCACTGCTCTAGACATCGGGGCTCAAAGGATAAAAACAAAACATCCCCTACCCTCAGCTTGCAGTCTACTCAAAGGCCATGGCTTGAGATTAGATACAGGGAGAGTTAGGGTGAGAGTTAAGCAGTAATCTGAGAAGTAGGAGGAAAACCAAGAGAACACAGCATCACAAAAACCGAGGGAGGAGACACTATCTCAGAGGGCTGACCAGCACTGTCAAAAGTAACAGAAAGGTCAAAAAGGATGAAAGCTGATTTAAAAAAAAAAAGAAGCTATGGGATTTCCCAATTAAGAGATCATCAGTAAGCATTTCTTGGAGAGAACTGAAGGTGGGTGGTGGAGTAAGCCTGAAATCAGTGAGAAAGAAATCAGGGTAGTTCCTATTTGGGAAATTTTGTAGTACTTTTCCATGATGTTAAACTTTTTTTTACTGCCCTAGAAGACCATCTTTTTAATACCAGAGTTGTTCTGTTGCAAAATGACAGCAAATTATGGAATGCAATGATCCCCAGTGGAAGAAAATTACTGGTGACCCAAAAAAGAAAATAGAAAAATGCAGCTGAGTGAAACAGTGGATAGAGTATTGGACCTGGGGTCAGGAAGGCTGGAATCCAAATGTGGCCTTGGACTTTCACTAGCTCTGTGACCCTAGAGCAGGATCCCTTCAGCACTGCAAAGTCACTTAACCTTTCTTTGTCTGCCTTAATATCCTCATCTGTAAAATGGGAATAATAATGGTGCCTATCTCCCAGGGTTGTTGTGAGGATGATGTGAATGATACTTGCCAAGGACTTTGCCAACTCAAAAATACTATATAAATACCGCCTATAAAAGTGGGCTTAGGTAGATTGTAGCATATTGTAATAGAGAACTTGCAAAGGAGAGGTGATATTGACATGTCATCAAAGGCATGTGTGACAGGAAAGTGAGGGAGAGGATATGAACAGCCTGGGTGGGGGTTGTGCTAGGATCTAGCCACTCTCCAAGGCCTTCGTCATATTG
>JAQQSV010003470.1:0-15104 GCA_028646515.1 Pseudochirops corinnae | reverse complement strand
TAACAACAATAATAAAATAATATCTTTTAGTGGGAGCGATATGTTTCATTATTTTTTGAATCTTGGTTTAACATTTTGTGAGACAGAACCTGAAGGCCTGGTTTTAAACTCAGATTATTCTGATACTTGGCCTTAATCACTATTATAACTGAAAAAAATCACCTCAGAATATAGAGAGATCTAAATAGAAGAAGTGCATGTTTGGTTAGGTTTACTAAATCAGGTTATGAATTTTTCAATTCCATCCAAGGATTATGCAAAAGGTTTTGTTAAAATTTGGTTAGTAAATTTCTGTCTTCCCTGATGTCTATCACTTGTTCTTGCAAACTAACTTGTATTTCTATATATTTACTGTATTATATATATAAATATATATATTTTTATATATTTATTGTATTATATATATATATAATCATTTCTATTGTATTTCTATATATTTAATGAATGGGCTCAAAAAACCACCAAAACTCTTGATTGGAAAAATTTTAAACATATTAGAAAATTGTACTTCCTTTTCTTTTTCTTTCTTAATTTTTTTTTTTTTTGCAAATGAGAGGTTTGTTGGTTTTTTTTTTTTAGTAGGTGACATACTTGCTAAACATACCTTTGTAATCCTAAAGGCATCAACTTAAAATTAGCTAATATCTCAAAACACAGTTTTATGCTGAGAACAAGAGTCATCATTAATGAAATCAAATATTAAACCTTATTAAAATAGTCATCTTGATAATTTTGAATTTTTGGTTGAATTCTTGCCAGAAGTGATTAGATCATAATTATTTCTGTCTCCCAATGTGACTGACAAAGATCTTTTACTAGGAGCAGACATTTCAGCTCTATTAATTTCTTGTTGTTCATTTGCACTCATATTGTTTTTAGTATTAGACTTTAATTTGTGGTTTCTTTGTAGGAATCTTTTTAAGCTACTTAACCATTCTGTGAGAATTGATAGAATTAAAATCTACATAAAGTTACCCATAAAACCCCCTAAATCAGGACATGTAAGCTACAATATGTAATAATATGCTGAAAGCAAATGAATGAGTGAGGGAGTGAGTGTCACTTCCTTTTGCATCATGGGACTTTCATTCTTCCCTCAGGACACTTCTTGTAAAGTATATTGCATGTGACCATCTGACATATGGACCAAATAAAGGTGCCAGGATCAATTCATGTATTAAATTAGGGCCTAATTTATTTTATTTTCTTTAGATGAAAAGCACAATAATTATAAATAGGCATTTTAATATGTTTTCCACACTCCAGCTTATACAACTCCTAAAGTACATGTACACCACCTTGCAGACTGCCACACAAGGAAATACATGCATCTATGTTGCACTGTAAGCATTCTAAAGGAGAAAATACCCTTTTTCTACTGAGAGAAGAGTTGGGATCTTTTGGATAAGGTCAGGGCAATAGCCAAGTTGGGGGAGAGACTTGGAAGATGTTGGAGGGGACCTTTGAGTGCAAATGTGGGGGGCTTCCCAAGCCAGTCAAGCTTATAATCTTACTTGAAGGTCACATTTTCTGACTTCAACCAGGGCAGTGAACTTCTTCCAAGTGTCAGAGAGAGAACAGGGAATAAAAAACCCACTTCCTAGTACCATTACGCCTTCATCCCCTACAGCTCCTATATCCTACCAACAGTCTTCCATTCCTGAGAGTATACAGGTAGAAAGAGGAAGGAACCTGAGGAAGAGGTTCTGTGTCACTTCTGGAACTCTGGGATTCTCTTGCACCATAGCCCTGTGGGAGTTATTGGCTATCCATATCACCCTATCACCAATGCTTGCATGAAACCTTTCTATACATACTCAAAGGAGTTATAACCAGGACATCATTGAAGCTGTTGGAGTGGTAACATTTTCTAGGGCTGCGAGGTGGTACAGTGCATAAAGTGCCAGGCCTAATATCAGAAATTCTCATCTTTCTGAGTTCAAATCTGGCCTCAGGACACTTACTAGCTGTGTGATCCTATGCAAGTCATTTAACCCAGTTTGCCTCAGTTTCCCAAATGCAAAATGAACTAGACAAGGAAATGGCAAACTGCCCAGTATTTTTGCCAAGAAAATCCCAAAAGGGGGTCACAAAGAGTCAGACACAACTGAAACAACAAAACACATTTTCTCTGCCCAGTATGGAAACCTTCTTAGAAATGGATGCCCAAAAGGGATCTTAGAAAAAAAAACTAAAAAGTTCTTTAGTATCTTCCCCACTAATTATGACTTCCTCATTCTAACCTTGATGCTGGTAAGCTGTTTTAGGGACATTGTTATTCCATAGAATCTTCAAATGTATGTCTTTTGCAGAAAATAGGAAGGAGTAAATATTATCAGTAAGCTTTATTAATAAGCAAATTTAAATGTGAACAGGAAAACTCAAATCATTTGATTGGCTAATAAGTCTGAGCAGTGACTAATGAACCATAATTCACTGCTCAGAATTTATGAGAATCTTCATCACTTAATTAACAATATAAATATTTCTTAAAAATTTTACAATATAACATTATAATTGTAATAAGACATCCCGGAGCATGAATTATGGGGTAGTAAATTCACACCTAGTTCTGTTGAAACTGGACCTGAATGAGTGCAATATAATGTATAGCTTAGATGCTTAAAAAATAATGCAAGGCAAAAATGTTTCAAAATTCAAGTTCCTATTCATTTGGAAAATAAGCACAGAAATCCAGGGAGAATATAATTTACTGGGTTTGAGCCGTATTAATTTTACAACTGGTAATTACATTGCTAACATGAGACATTTATTGAAGAGATTCAAAAAATTAAACATCTTTTTTAATGTTTCTGATTTGTAAGCATATAGAACTTTCTTGTTCTCCCACAAGGAAACCAAGTTTAAGACCTTACATTCTAATGCGAAATTACATATACACAAAGATTCTATCCATCTATCTATTTACCTATCTATATGTGTGCATATATATATATATATATATATATATATATATACAAAATTCATAGTAATTTTAGGGATGATAAAGAGAACACTAATAACTTAGGGAGAGGGGTGATTAGAAAAAGCTTATTGTATGAGTCTTTATTTGAATGTTGAAGGAAACTAGGGATCCCAAGAGGCATATATGAGAAAGGAGAACATACTCCAGGCATGGAAGACAACCTGGGCAAAGGCAAAGATGGGAGATCCATGTGCATGGAAGTGAGACAGATTGGTTGGAATGTAGAGTAGAGCATGATGGGGGAGTAATGTATAATTAACCCAGAAATATAGGTTGGGGCCAGAGTGTGAAGGACTTTAAATGCTGAAGAGAGGAATATGTTTTTTTCCTAGAAATAATGGGGAACCAAAAAAGCTTCTTGAGCAGAGAAGTGGAATGGTCAGACTGGTTTTTTAAAAATATTGATTTGGTAGTTATACAGAGGAAAGATTGGAGAAAATGGACAAGAGGAAGTGGAACTAAGTGAGAGGCTATCGAAAAAAGTCAAGATGAAAAAAGATGAAGGTCTAACCTAGCATAGGTTCCATGAGTGGAGAAAAGGGGATAGTTGTAAGGGCTACCTTTTTTAAATCACATCATAAAGTCAAGAATACGTGGCCCCATGAGGAAACAGAATGCCAAATGTGGGGCCTTGCCTTGACCCACCAAATAGTTCTAATCCAAGGAGTTTGCCATAGCATTACTACTAATACGTACACTCTTCAGGGGAGGAAAGAGAGAAGAATCAGTATTTTGAATGGGGAGACAAATCCTTATGCAAGTGTTTCTAGGTCATAGTCAAAGCACTGAATTCCAACACGCTGAATTACAGGTCTGACTCAGTCTAAAGAGCAACCACATTTTATGTTACTGACTGTCCATTTATGTCTTGGTTTAATATCTTTGTAATTTTGTCTGAAGTATCTGTATCTGAATGTGCATTAGTGGGCTCTAGATATTAAACTCCCAGATGTAGGGATTGATGGCAGTCTATGTGTTGCCCTCTCTATAGCAAGCATGTGAAGACTTCCCCAGACAGAATGGGTACTTAAGAACAATTTGTCCCAACTGCCACGAAGGCGGCTAAAGCGGGCACTGTGCAGAGCTTAGAGCTTGGGCAGACATTGCAGATGCCAAGGGCATCTACTGCATCCTGGGCCATCACCAGTCATTTTGACTTTTGTCCTGTCACTGGACTTAAGTGACTCATGAAGAGATAGTGAGGCTGATAATTTTGTACAACTGCCTCACTTAAATCCAATTCACTCACGAGTCAAGACATCACCTCATGATGTCACTGGTCCTCTTTCAAAACAAAAGATGAACAACAACAATAAGACTACAGTAGCACATGCAACTGAATATTTAATGATGCAAATGTCATATGATGAAAACCAGTGGCATATAAACCTCTCATGAAATTTACTTGATAACCTTAAAAGCCAAAAAGGGAGAGTAGGATCTGTTCCATGTCTCTGGTCACAACCTCCGTATGTATATTCATCAACTCCTGGTTTTTATAACCTCTCCTCAGTTCTCAGAAAAGCCCCTTCAGGCATCCTTATTTGTGACAGTAGTCAGACAGCTGTATCCATATTAGAATGATTACATTAATTTCTCTTTAAAAATTAATCAATTCATTTGTTCCAAAAGTTTTTAGCATAAGGGCATAGAGCTAGACACATTAACTCATCTATTAGATTGGAAGCTCCTTGAGGGCAGGAATTATCTTTTGCCTCTTTTTGTATCTCCAATGCTTGGCACAGTGCCAGGCACACAGTAGGAGCTTAATAAATGTTTACTGATTGACCAACTGATCTGTGAAACAATTCACTTCAGCAAACATTTTTTAGCACTGTGCTAGGTGCTGGGGATACATTTTGCACCATGCACACAAATAAGTCTTACAGGAGATAAATCATGGCAGGAGAGAGCCCTAATGAGGGCAGGAAAACTTCTCTAAGAAGGTAATATAGCTGAGCTAATCCCTGAAGGAAAGACAAGGATTCTAAGGAAAGATGAAGAGGGAGTGCATTTCAAGCACCTGGTATGATATATTGTGAATGCAGAGAGGCAAGAGATGGAGGGTCGAGTTCATCAAACCACAAGGAGTCTTCTCAGAGCAGAACATAAACATAAGGAGGCCAAAAGTGGAGGCAGGAGCAGGGGTATGCTGGTGTCAACTTGCATGGCTTGTCAGAGCCTGTTGTTAAATTTTCAGCATGAGCATTTATACCTTAGAAATGGGCAAATGCACAAGTTAGGGCTTGATTGATTTTTTCCATTAGTTGTTTAGACTTGAGGAAGTGGGGGGGAGGGATGTTAACGATCCAGCTTAAACTTAAAAGTCTTCCTGCCTACTTTAAAATGTTTTTTTCAGAGAGTTGGTTGAAGCATACCCCCTGGTTACACATCAGATTGCAGAGATTCTTAAATAGCAGGTTAAGGAGTTTCAGAGGCCACAAGGAGCCAAAGAACGTTTTTGAGCAGGGGAGAACTTTCTGGAGAAGTATGCTTATATGGGGGCAGTTAGACAGTACAATGAATAGAATTTCAGACCCAGATTTAGGAAGATTCTTCCTGAGTTCAAATCTGGCCTTAGACACTTACTAGCTGTGTGACCCTGGGTAAGTTACTTAATCCTCTTTGCCTCAGGTTCCTCATCTAAAAAAAAGGAGCTGGAGAAGGAATGGCAAACCACTCCAACATCTTTGCCAAAAAAAAACAAAACCCAAATGGGGTCACAAAGAGCCAGACAAACTGAAACAACTCAGTAACAATAATAACAAATGTTTATACAGGCAGTTGTTTGGATTGAAGATGGAGTCTAGGAGGAAGAGGCCAATAGGAGGCTATTACAGCAGTAGGAAGAATAAGTGATAAAAGGTTAACCCAGGGTGGTGAATGAGATTGGTCAAGGAGGTAGGTGAGGGAATGTATGTGGAGGGGGGACACTAATGGCTTTCAGTAAGCATTAGGTCCTCTTGAAGGGTCCATATGTGTACACATCACACTGTGTGAGGGGCCGTACCATGACCTCAGACTGCTTAGTGTAATTGTGCATAGAAAAATATACTGACAAGCAAAACGTGGATATATGCCTAAAACTTTGAAATAAAACATGGTTTTACCATCCTTTAAGAAGCTATATCATAAGCAGATCAATTGAAAGCACTAAGCATATTTAACTCTGAGAAAAGAGGACTAAGGAAAGGCAGATCACTTTCTTCCAGTCTTTGAAGAGGCAATTAATGGAACATTATTTTTATTCTCTTTGACCCCAAGGCGCAGGACAAGGATTAATGGGTAGAAATTACATCTCTTGCCTCTCTGCTTGTTTGTTGTTGTTTTTGTTTGTCCTTTGTTCTCAGAGAGGACCATGACATTAGAGAGGTGATGCCATGACTTTTGTTAATTGGATTTAAGTGAGAAAGAGCTCAGCAAAGTCACCAGCCTCACTTTCTTTTCCGGAGACAGACTTCAATTCAACACTAGATTCACCCCAAAACACTACGGAATGGGCTGCCCCAGTTAGAAGTGAGCTCTCTGTTAAAAGATGTCTTTGAGCAGACTAGACTATTAGTTTTCAAGAATATATTCTTTAGGTAGAGTTTAGAATAATTTACCTTCATTGTCCTTATATGTCTAAAGTTCTATGACGTCAATACTTAGTCTTCCCTCTCCCGGTGTTTGTTGCAACTTCTCCATGCCTTCTCATCCTATGTAACTCTTAATGATATCATTCCAGAGATTCTCTAAAGAGGATCTACGCAACTCACTGGAGATCTTTCTATTATTCTATTACTATACTGAGAGAGTCACTATAGCACTTGGATAATTCATAAAATCTTCAGCTCTTCTTACACGACCAACCCACCTCTTGTGTAAAAGTCATCATTGGTAACATGTTTAAGCCTACTGACCCTCAATAAGGCATTATGGCCTAAAAAGTGATGGATGTGGAGTTGAGTGACCCTAGTTTGAATCCCAGTTCTACCACTTAATAGCTATGTGATTTGGACATCATTTAACCTAGCCTATTTTCTAAATGAAGGGTTTGAATTAGATGACCACTAAGATCTCTTCCAACTATAAATCTATGATCCATTTAGAGGCATATGTAAATTTTGACTATTCTGAGACCATGATGTTCCATGATTCATAATGACAGAGCAACATGGGGAGAATTCTAGGATTTCAAATTTTTGAAAATTCAAATTTACCATGAATAGATTAGAAATTGGTTGTTCACACTACATAAGGATATTTACTTTGCAAAAGGAATTATTGGATTTTGACACATTGTTTTATATAGACAGTGATTCAACAAAAAAAAATTTTTGAATGAATGGGTATGTTCTGAATAAGCTTTATTCTAAATAATAATCTCCCTCAGGGAACTTAAAATAGGTTTTGTAAAAGTCTATTTAAATGCAACATGGCGGTACATATTTGTTCTGCAAAATGAGGTACACATATACTTATGTATGTATGTTATATGAAGGTTAATTTGCAATTAATTGGATGGTTAGCAAAGAAAGAGTTGCACATCAGATATAAAACACAATCTCTCTTCCAATTAATCAGAGACGGATTGTTGGAGGAGGTACTCTCGGGGAGCTACAATTCAGTCCAACCCAACAAATGTTCACAAAGCACCTGCTATTTGAAAAGTTTACAAAAGGAAAAAAATTTCCTAATCTCAAGGAGTTTATTTTCTGCCTGAGGAAGACGATGTGTAAATGAATAAGCATTCAAATGATAATTTGAAGATCAGCACTAATAACTAGGGAGATCAGGTAGGGTTTTTTTAGGAGGTGACACAGAATCTGGACCTTGAAGTAAGTTTGGGATTCTAAAAGTCCATGCATTCCAGGTCCCAAGTAGCCTGAGCAAAGTCACTAAGTGGGAAATGGAATGCTAAGATCAAGGAGTAGCAAGTAGTCCAGTATTGCTTGACCATAGACTATATGAAGAGTAGTAATATCAAATAAGCCTAGGAAGTGTAGACCAGAATCACATTGTAAAGATCTTCAAATCCCCAGTTTGCATTTGATGGATTATTGATAATTCTGAAGTCTCCTTTTATCATTGATCATCTTCTCTACACTCTAAATTCCTCACCAGATTTATTTGTTGTTATTCAGTTGTACACAACTCTCCATCATCCCATTTGGGGTTTTGCTGGCAAAGATACTGGAGTGATTTGCTATTTCCTTCTCTATCTCATTTTACAGAGAAAGAAACTGAGGCAAACAAGGTTAAGTGACTTGTCCAGGGTCACACAACTAATAAGTATCTGAATCTGGATTTGAATTCAGGAAGATGAGTCTTCTTGATTCCAATCCCAGTACTCTATTTCCTGTACCATCTACTCACTCCAGGCAAGTACTGACCAGATTTTATAACAATGAATAAAAATTGACTATAGGGATATGAATTTTTCTCACCCATATATGGACATTGGGTTAGATGATTTTTAAGGTCCTTTTCAATATTAAGATTAAATGGTTCCATGAGATTCAGGTAAGCAAAAAAATGATCAAGAGATTGGAAAAGGAAGAATATATTATCTATAAATTGGACAAGACCATGGATTCTAGCATTCCAGAGCAGAATTCAAGTGAAATTCAGATCAATCTGACCACCCAGTAGGAGCAGCAATCAGAAATACATCTAGCAATAAATAGCAGATGATTTGGCCTATACAAGGGTATTTGTCTTGCTTGTGGCCTGAAATTGATAAGTTTGAGAAAGACAATTTTTTTCACCAAAGCTAGTTGGCATGTGGTCATGTTGTGTTTTTTTTTTTTAATGAGATTACAAATTTAAGCAGGATTAATTATAAGGTGAATCATCATAACTACTTAGCACTTGCTCCAGTATTGTTCCAGAAGAAAGAGAAAGCATTGAGATATTTTGTTCTTTTTCCTTTTTATTTGGACATTGGGGAAACTTGACAGTGGAATGGGATTTATTGGGGTGTAAATGCGGTGAACTAAATAACAGATTATTGTTGTAAAGTTTATCAATAAAAATTTAACGATTAGGAACAGGAGTGTCAGCCTAGCTCCAAGTCCCCCGGCTCCTGTTGGATTAGAGTGGATTTTTAATGTTATTTTAATGGAATTTTTCATGCATGAATTTGATTGGGTTCTGAGGATTGTTGGTTTACTGCTCTGTGTGTGCATGTGTTTTTTAAGAAAATATTCATTCAAAAGACTTTTTAAAAAAAGATTTAAAATTGAGATTTCCCTCAGTCATAGATCTCCCCATCAGAGCTTAGGGTAGAAAGAAATGTGTATGTATGTATATGCACATGCATGTGTGTTTGTATGTTCTGGAAAAGTGACTTAGCATTTCTGTGCCAGATCCCATTACCAAGTTTCTTAAGGAAATACCTCCCACTAGCCTGGATGATGGTATTGACCAGGCACCAAATTCTATTTCCAAGCTGTGATAAGTAGTTTTCCAGAGGTTCAGTAGAGTTTTGTCCTACAGCTCTAAACCAGTCTTTTGCCTCATCACAAGAACATATTTATTCAATCCACGCATTCAGCAAACATTTATCAAATGCCTGTCCTATACCAGGCACTGTATTGGGTACTAGGGATACAAAAAATAAATAGTCCCTGCCTCAGGAAGCTTCCATTCCATAGAGAAATGGGAAGTGGAGGGAACAGGAAACAAGAGGAACATAGATAATAAAATATGCATATAATAAATTCAAAGTAATTTCCAGAGAGTAGGACTCTACCAAGAGGGAGGTCAAGCTAGACCTCCTCTTGGGTTGACTCTCTTTATTCAGGCAACCAGGAAGCTATGTCAACATGCTAAACCTCAGTCCCTTGAGCCAATTAAGTCTCTTAAGATAATTTAATACTTTTTAAGGAAAAAAATAACCTATCCTGAAGGGCTGGGATTGTTCCTACCTCATCAGACAACAGAGCCATGGGCAATCCCTATATTTAGATGGCAAGAAGAAGAAGAAGAGAAGAAAGAAGAAAGAAATATTCTTTTTCACCTTGTGGATAAGTTTATGCCGGCTGCCTTAATTGACTTATTCCACCTTGATTTTGAGGGTGCAGTAATACACAAATACTAGGTCTTCTTTGTACTTGGAAAGGACTTGTAATTCTGAGCGACCTTGAGGCTGGGATGGAGGAGCCAAACCTTCCTGAATCCTCTCTTTCCTGGAGAGAAACTTGATTCACTGCCATAATTTCCCAGAATGCTCATGGATTTTCTCTCTTTCCCTTTTCTCTGGGATGTTAAGCCTCTCTTCTTGAGGGGGCTGACTGATATAAATCCGTTCTCTGCATATCAACTAGATTTGGATTCTCCCAGGGACAAGTGAGCAAATGAAGCATTTGTCACACTTTTGCACCCATGGAACCCCTGTCTGATGTACATCTTGGATCTAATGGGTCATAGAAATGCACGCACTCTGCTTTGTAGCTGCCATGGTTCAAAACTGGTAGGATCCTGCCTCCCCTCTTAAAGGATCATATCTTTTTATAAGCAAATAGGTGATATATTGCTATACTCTTTTTCTCTGGGCCTGTCCCACCCCTTCACTCCCAACTAAAAAGCCAAATAAAAATGTCATCTCATCTGTCTGTAAAAGTTCTAAACCTTGGAATGGAATTTGCCTTGGCTGTTTAGAGCGCCTGTGTTCTTGAGGCAGCTAGGTGGTCTTCAGTCTAAAGTCAGAAGACCTGAGTTCAGATCCAGCCTCAGATGCTTATTAGCTGTGTGACCCTGGGCAAATGCTCAACCCTAGTTTCCTCAATCCTAAAATGGGGATAGTAATAGTACTTACCACCCATAGTTGTTTTGAGAATCAAATGAAATAATAATCAATCAACATTTATTAAGTACCTAATATGTGCCATAATATTTGTCAAACGTTTAGCATAATGCCACATAAACGGTTATTCTCTTTGCTTCCCTACCCCTTCTTTTCATAATCTGCCTATAATAATGTTTCCCCAAATGTGACCATGGAACATCTTTGACCTTTTGGCAGAACCTATAAATACTGGTCCTCAGGATATTTGGTGATGGAAAAAGTACTGAAATACAAGAGATTAAAGTCTTCTTCATGTCCCCTCACAATTACACATATAAGTATTTTTGATATCTGTATAATTTAATATTTAAGAACAAGAAAGATCACTAGCATCAGAATGTTCTCTCCAGACTCTTCTTCATAACGTACTGAATGTGAGGTCTATTGATCTAGAGCTGGAAGAGATGTCAGGTGTATCTGATGCAAGTCCCTCATTGTGCTTACTAAGAAGGCCCAGGGAGGTTAGGTGATTGACCAGAGGTCCCAAAGGTAGGAAGCCATAGCGCTGGGACCTGAAGCCAGGTGATCCGACTACCAGTCCACCATTCCCACCACTGCCCCATGTGGCCCTTGGAAGACGGTTTGGAAACCACTGCCTGGTGAGATATTCTGACCCAAGAGCCCTTTATTCTCCTCTAATGCACTTTCATTAAAACTTCTATTTATTGTTCTAGCACCTGCCTCACATGCTGGCTGTGATGATCAAATGGTATGGCCTGGAAAGTGCTTTGCAAACTTTAAAACAGGACATAAATGCTAGCTATTTGTTATTATTGGTGACTATGATTTGTCTTATCTCTCCGTTGTTATTACTCAGTTGTTTCAGTCTTGTCTGACTCCTCGTGACCCCATCTGGGGTTTCCTTGGCAGAGATACTGGAGTGGTTATCCATTTCCTTCTCCAGATCATTTTACAGATGAGGAAACTGAGGCAAACAGAGTTAAGTGACTTGCCCAGGATCATATAACTAGTAAGTGTCTGAGGCCAGATTTGAATTTGAGTCTTCCTGACTCTGGGTCCTGTACTTTATCCACTGCTCTACCTAACTGACTTTATTTCCACTACTCATCTTCTATTTCTCCTACTAAGCACCTAGAATCAGGAACTGTCTTTTGATTATTTCTGTGCCCCTCCCAGGCCCTGGTCACAGTGTACTACATGTAAAAAAGACAAGATAAATGTTTGATGAACAAATTGATGAGTCAGCATGGTACAGCATATATCGGATTTGGATTCCAAGTACCTGGGTTCAGATTCCAGCTCTGTCATTTACTCTCTGTGTGGCAACTCATTCAGCCTCTCCTGGTCTCAGTTTCCTGTTCTGTAAAATGAAGAGGTTAGATTAGATAACACCTAAGATTCCTTCCAGCTCTTACTATGATGATGATGTTGAAGGTGGTGGTGATGATGATGATGGTGGTGGTGGTGGCAACAAACAAGGAAGAATATACAGAAATTTGGTGAAAGAAAGCTGGAGCTGAAGAGTTTAGTGGACTTGGACAATGCTTCTCTGCTTGAATCTGGGGCTGAACACTGTAGGCAGCCAAGTACAGCCTGATGTAACAGGACAAGTCTCTTGGCACTTATTCTTTCCATACTTAAATCCCATAAGCCCACAAGGTAAGAACTAGAAACAAGATACTTCTAAAAGCAAATAGCGGCCTCTGTGCTGCTTCTTCCCAACTAAAGAGCATTAGTAAAATTAGAGACAGCTGCTATTCATTGCAAGAGATAGAAAACAGTGTAGTGGTTCTCAACCTGTGGGTCGCTATACCTTTGGGGGTTTAATGACCCTTTCACAGGGGTCACAGGAGTTGCCTAAGACCATCGGAAAACACATATTTCCAACAGTCACAGGGGTTGCCTAAGACCATCGGAAAACACATATTTCCGATGGTCTTAGGAACCGAGACACCACTCCTCTATCCGTCTCCAGGTGGGTCCGCTCACATGCAGATAAGCCCACATAGGAGTATTAAAGGGTCACGGCATTGGGAAGGTTGAGAACCACTGGTCTAGAGTTTTCAGATGGTTGAAAGTCACCCTGAGTTTCAAGACCTGAAGGTATAGGATTTGGAGATACCCCTGTTCAATCTGTTTACTGCCATACTCCTTTACCTCCTTAGGTCATCTGTCCTTGTCTATGCTCTACCACAAACACGCTATAACATTAACGAAACAGGAAGATCTTCCCCGTCCATTAATAGATCTGTGTGACCACACGTGTCCCCATTCCCCTTGGAACAGGAGCCATGTTCCCAGGTCTAAAGGTACACAGGTATTTCAGTCATGGATGTCTTGCTGCTTTCACAGCTGTGATACATCCTGAGTTACATAGAGCCCATTGGAGGACGAACTTGCCTAAGGAGGAGCTTGCTTAGGGGGAGGCTTGCTTACAGGGAAGCTTGTAGGAAGGCTTCCACACCTTTTGGTACTAAGTTAATTAGGCACCAAGTTAGAAGGATTGTGGTGCCTTCTGGCTCTGAACCTATTAGTTGAAAACCATCTAAACAGGGAGGCTGGTATTTTACATTGGAAGTTCAGTTATGAAGGACCTTTTGATTCCGTGAACAGGACTCTGAGTAATTGTTTAAGAGCCCTCCTGACTGCTCAGAGGTTTGTGCTTTCCTGATCCAGCGGTGCATGTAGGTAATTGTATTATTTTGTTCAGACCATAGGAGTCCTGTCTGCTGAATCTCTGTGCTAATTTCTCTGCTTGTATTTTCTACTTATCTGTAATTAAGATTGTTGACCCCTTTAAAAGTTGTCTTTCCTTTAGTGAAGCAGATCAAAGAACCTGTGCTAGCAGGCCATTGTGGGTGTGCTAGGGTGCTTGCTAGTAGACAGACAGACAGACACACACACACACACACACACACACACAGTATCCCTAATCCAGCATTCTTTTACAAAGACTGTGTCATCAGGCACACTATTTGTTCCTTTCCTCTATGAGTTAAACAAAATCATCAAATGAAAAATGTAACCACTGGTACCACTGGGTTTGGGGACAGAAGGTTGTTGTTGTTGATGATGATGATGACGATTTTTCTAATGGGAGGGGCTGCCTTTCTTTCATGCCATTGCCTGTGCCCAGATTCACAGAGTGATGAGTCCCTTCTAGTATTCAAAGGCCACACTCCTCCCCAAACTTTTTCAATTAGCTATAATGAAAGTGACGATTTCTCCCCAAGTCACCATAACTCACACTCTCCACTATATTAAAAGTGTTTGCCCATGGATGTACATGATGCAAATATTTGACTTAATCTTGAAGTCTGTGGTTTAGACAGTGTTCTCCGACTCTATCTTTGATGTGCTGATCTATGTCAGTGTTAGCTGCCTTAGATTGCAAACCCTGAGAGAACAGACTACATCTATCTCTACTAAATCTTTCAAATCCTTCCAAATGGCCCAGAGCCATTTGGATTTTTATCAGCGATTTGGATTTTTATCAGCGATTTGGCTAAAGAGATGAGTGACATGCTTATCAAATTTGCAGATAACATAAAGCCTGGGGGGCTGATATACTAAATAACAGAATCAGAATTCTAAAAAACTATTCTTGAGCTAGATCAGTGATGTCAAACTCAAATAGAAATGGGTACCATTAAACCATACATAAGGATCCCTATGAGCACATGTTGATTTAGAAAACCACATAGTAACATTATCTGTGTTTTATTGTATTTTAATTATCTTGTTAACTATTGTCCAATTACATTTAAGCTGATTCTGGCTGCATGAGAATATTGCACTTTGGCCCATGGACAGGAGGTTTAACATCTCCAGGCTAGAGCCTGAACTAAATCTAGTAAGATTAAATTTAACAGGAAAAATAAAAAATCTTATACTTGGGTTCAAAAAATCAACTTCATAATCTTAAAATGGGGGACATATGGCTAGATAGTAGTTTTTTGTTGTTGTTGTTTTTTAATCTGAGTGTTCAAGTGTAACTCATGTTGTTGTTCAGTCATGTCCAACTCTTCATGACTCCATTTTAGGTTTTCTAGGCAAAAAGAGTAGAGCGGTTTTCCATTTCCTTCTCCAGTTATAGATGAGGAAACTGAGATAAATAGGGCTAAGTAACTTGCCCAGGGTCAGTAAGTATATGAGGCCAAATCTGAACTCAGGTCTTCCTGACTCTATGCCCAGCACCACTGCACCACCTAGCTGCCAAAAGTTAATGTAGTCTGAGACTTCATGAAAACATGACATCCTGGAATCCAGAGCTGATAGTCACATTGTACCTACCACATGTCCCTTAGCCAGGGCATATCGAGACTA
>JAQQSV010003469.1:0-15104 GCA_028646515.1 Pseudochirops corinnae | reverse complement strand
AGGGGATGCCCATCAATTGGGGAATGGCTAAACAAGTTGTGGTATATGAATATAATGGAATACCATTGTGCTATAAGAAATGGGGAAGAGATGGACTTCATATTTACCTGGAGAGGCTTATACAAACTGACGGTGATTGAGAAGAGCAGAACCAGGAGAAATTTGTACACAATCACAGACACATTGTATGTGTGACGACCAACTTTGATAAACTAGACTCTTCTCAGCAATGCACAGTTATAAGACAACTCTACAAGTCTCAGGATGGAAGGAGATATCTACATTCAGAGAAAGATCTAGAAAGAACAGAGTTTAAATGGAGACTGAAGCAATCTACCTGCCATCATTCTTTTTCATGTTTGGTTTTCTTTCTTTTTTCCCATTTTTCACTCCATCGGTTACAACCCTTCGATACAATCAGACTAATGTCCAATGTGAAAGTATTTGCAGATCCTATATTTGATTGCATGCCACTATGGGTGGGGGGGTGGAGATGGAGGGGAGAAAAATTGAAACTCAAGGGATTGTGGAACTGAATCTTGTAAACTAAAAGTAAATAAGCAAATCAATTAAGAAAATGTAAGTGGGAAATATTTAATAAAATAAGTTGTTATTGTTCAGTTGTGTTTGATACTTTGTGACCCCCATTTGGAGTTTCCTTGGCAAAGATACTGGAGTGGCTTGCCATTTCCTTCTCCAGACCATTTTGCAGATGAGGAAACCGAGGCAAACAGAGTAAGCAATTTGCCCAGGGTTATACAGCTAGTAAGCATCTGGGGCAGATTTGAACTCAGGAAGAAGAGTCTTCCTGAATTCCAGCCTGCCACTTTATTCACTGTGCCACCTAGATGCCTAGAATAAATTAGAATATAATAAAACACAGGTAATATTTTAAATATTAGCTGTTAATTAGATAATAATAATAATAAACATCACATCTGAAACCTAAGTAAGGGGTTTTTATGTACAGATCAGTGACCTCCATTTCTTTTTTGAGTTTGACAGCATTGTCTAGGTCGGACAATAAAATAGCTGATGGATGTAATTTCTGGACCACTCTCAGCAATCCTTGAAAAGTCACAGAGGATGGGCCAGATGTTGTAGGAATGGAGAAAAACAATACTTTTCCTGATCTTCAAAAAGCAAAAATATTGAAGCTTGACTCTGTGGGCAAAATTCCTGAACATGTTTTTAAAAGGATACTTCATACACACTATACCATGCTCACCCAAAGAAGCAGTGATCACAAAGAGTAGGCATGGCTTTCTTCCTAACCAGCAAGGTGGCACAATGCGTAGTAAGCTGGGCCTGGAGTAAGAAAGAGCTGAGTTCAAATCTGGCCTCAGATACTTGCTAACTGTTTGACCCTGGGCAAGTCACTTAATGGTTGGCCTTGATTTTCTCAACTGTAAAATGTGGATAATAATAACACCTTTCTCACAGAGTTGTTGTGAGGATCAAATGAAACAATATTTGTAAGGTACTTAGCATAATGTAGTCACCTAATGAATGTTTGCTTCCTTCCTTTCTATAGTAAACAGCGGGTGCTATATAAATGCCTTTTCAGATTGTCAATATGACAGTAGCTAGCAGTCTCCATCCCTGTCCCCAGTTTATTACACTAGAAACTTTGGGGAATTTTCCCTGTGGTGAGATCTAGGACTCTCTTTCTTGGTTGAGCTGAGTAACATCACTCCTAGAGAGCTCCTTTCCTCTGTATTTTGTGGTAGATATTCTTCTATGTATGCTTTCCTCTGACTTCTATATTGCTATGATTTGGATATATGGGTTTCTCTGAAAAACAAATTCTTATTCCATTAGAATAGATGCTAGATTAACATTACTTTTTATGATAGGATTACTCAACAGATAGAATACTACACATACAGTTTACTTGAACATCAAAGCACTTGGAAAAAAAAATTCATATAATCATTGTGGACAAGAGAGAGAGATAGGAGCAAGGTGTTAATGATAACTCTGTATTAGTTATTTTTGTTCTTTCATTTCCAGTACACATAATGTCTCAGACACTGACTAGCTGTGTTGACCTTGGGCAAGTCACTTAACCTAAGCCTTAAACCACTGAAGAAGGAAATGACAAACTACTCTAATATGGTCCATGGGATCATGAGTTATCATTTTATTATATTGTCCTATTCATAAGCAAGAAATATTTTCCCAATTGTTTTATTCTGTCTTTATTTATGTAAATAATGGTTTGTAGCTGTATTTGTATGGTTCTTGTGAATATTTTTTTGTTTTTTCTAACTGATTTGTTTATTTACTTTTAGTTTACAAGATTCAGTTTCACAATCCCTTGAGTTTCAAATTTTCTCCCCTTCCTCCCCCTGACCCCATGGCAGTGTGCGATCAAGTATAGGATCTGCAAATACTTTCACATTGGACATTAGTCTGTACAAAAGGGTTGTAATCGATGGAATGAATAATAGGAAAGAGGAAATAAAACCAAACATGGAAAAGAAAGAGAGCATGTAGTTTGCTTTGGTCTCCATTTAAACTTTGTTCTTTCTAGATCTTTCTCTGGCTGTAGACATCTCCTTCCATCCGGAGGCTCTTAGAGTTGTCTTATAACCTTGTGTTGCTAAGAAGAGTCCAGTTTATCAAAGCCCCTCATCACACATATGTTGCATCTGTCATCGTGTACAAATTTTTCCTGGTTCTGCTCTTCTTATTTAGCATCAGTTTGTATAAGCCTCTCCAGGTAAATATGAAGTCTAGCTGCTTCTCATTTCTTATAGCACAATAGTATTCCATTACATTCATATGCCACAGTTTGTTTAGCCATTTCCCAATTGAGGGTATCCCCATAATTTCCTATTTTTTACCACCACAAAGAGAGCTACAAAAAATATTTTTGTACGTATGGGTCTTCCTTCCACTTCTATGGTATCTTTGGGATACAACCCTAGAAGTGGTATTACTGGGTCAAAGGGCATGCAATTATTTATAGCCCTTTGGGCATAGTTCCAGATCTCTCTCCAGAATGGGTGTATCAGTTCACAACTCCACCAACAATGCATTAGTGTTCCAATTTTCCCACATCCTCTCCAGCATTTGTCATTTTCCTGTTTTGTCATCTTAGCCAATCTGACTGGTGATATGTGGTACCTCAAAGTTGTTTCGACTTGCATTTCTTGAATCAATAATGATTTATTTATGTAAACAATGGTTTGTAGCTATATTTGTATGGTTCTTGTAAATATTTTAGAAGTTAGATTTGAGGTATTCAATACATTAGATAGTAATATTAAATGTCATTTGTCTTCCTATCTCTTTCTACTCCATTTCATTGGCAATATACAAAAGTGCTAATGATCTGTGTGGATTTATTTTATATTTTGCGGCTTTGCCAGAGTTATCGTTTCAATCAATTTTGGTTTACATTCAAGTTAAATATGCCATCATATGAACTGTAAAAATGTAATAATTGTGTTTTTCTTTATCTGTGCTTATCTCTTAGTTTCTTTTTCTTGTAGTGTTGCTATTGTCAGCACTTGCAGTATTACACCAAATAGAAGTGGTGTTAGTGAAACTTACTTTTTGTTTTAGTTCTATATTTAATGGAAATGATAATAGTTTATCTCTGTTACAAATAAAGGTTTTATACACACACATACATATGTATAGATATATACATATTTGCCATTTTAAGGAACGGTTCATTCATTCCTATATTTCGTATGATTTTGACAGAAATTGGTGGTGTCTTCTATCCAAAGTCTTTTCCTGCATCTCTTGCTTTGGTTTAATATTATTTGTTTGTTTGAATTTATTCATCTTTTTGTGTTTTAAATATTTCTTTTCTTATAGAAGAGATAAGAATAATAATGATAGTTTTTGCATCTATTGCTATCGTTATATGACTTATTGATTTTGTTATTAATATGGTTAAATTTATAGTGCTTCTAATATTAATTTCTAACATTAAACTAACACTGCTTTCATGGTATAAATCCAGCCTGATCATACTTTATAATAATATGTTATTTTAACATCTTTGTGAATATTTTAAAATTGCTTCCCAGAAGGGTTGTAACCAAACTCACAGGACCACCAACAGTGCATCAATGTGTCTATTTTCCCATAATCCCTCACTTCATAATTTTCCTTTTCTTTGTCATATTTGCTACTCTGATGCGTATAATGTGGTATCTTTAAAAATGCTCCATTTTGTATTTCTCTGAGTAGTGGTGATTGGGAGCACTTTTAAAATATAGATACCCTGGGTTTCTTCCTTTGAGAACTCTCTATTCATATCCTTAGATTATCAGTTGAGGAATAACTCATTATACATTTGCTAAGTCTATACCCAAAAAGGGATCAAAGAAAGAAGAAACAGCTGTACAAAATCTAGAAAAATGTTTACAACAGCTATTTTGGTGGTGGCAAAAACAAAAACAAAAACAAAACCAACAACTAGAAAATCAGGGAATTCTGATCATTTGAGGGATGACTGAATTAGCTGTGATTTACAAATGTAATGGAATATTATTATTCTGTGAGAAATGAGGAAGTAGATGATTGAAAAAAGATGTGAATTCACATATGGACCAATACATCATGAAGTAAGCAGAACCTGAAGAACGATCTATACTTAATTTATAAAATCAATGTTATAAAAGTGAATATTTTGGAGAACTTTTATAAACTGATGAAGGATGACAATAGCAGAACCAAGAAAAAATTTACACAATAATAACAAGATAAAAATAATCAATTTTCAATACAATGACCATTCACGATTCTCAAGGACCAGTGATGAAATATGGGATTTATTTCAGAAAGGTGACTGATTTAGTTTGCAGAATGCACACACACACAGACACACACGTGCTCACGTGTGTGTGGCACAACCATTGAAAGAATTTATTTTGCTTGATGATGCATGTTTGTTATTAAATAAAAAGTTTTATTCTTTTCTTTTTCCAGTGGTGTAGGGAGTGGGAAGGAGAGAAAATACATTTGTTATTTTTTTTTAATAAAGAGGGGAAGTTGCCACACACACACACACACACACACACACAACCAAAAAATACCTTTATTTGCAATAGAGATAAACCATTATCATTTCCAATAAAAACAGGACTAAAATAAAAAAAAAAAACAGTTCACTGACACCACTTCTACTTGGCATAATAGTGCAAGTGCTGACTATAGCAATACTAGAAGAAAAAGAAATTGAGAGAATAACCACAGATAAAGAAAAACAAAATTATTCCTTTTTTTGCAGATTATATACACTTAGATCAAGTCACTGTATTATTAAGTTTACTTATCTTATTTTCATATGAGATCTCTCATGAGAAAATAATTTGTTAAAGTAATGAAAAAACAAAACACCAATAATTTTTTTAAAGATCTGCTTCTCAGAAGTTTAAGGTACATATCACTCACTCAACAATAACTTATTATATATTAGTTATGTGCCAGGCACTGTGGTAGGCACTGAGGATACAAAAACAAACATGAAAAATCCCTGCCCTCAAAGAGTGTCTAGTCAGGGAAGAAAATAGGTATATATGAAAGTTGCAACATGATGGGTACTAGGTGATTTTGATGATAAAGCATAGCAGCATGTCAGATTATACTTGACTTTTACTGGTAAGAATGTTGTGGTCACTTTCAACATTTTAAACCCAGGAACTACTTCCTCTTGAGCCCTATGCTACTTACCATTTTTATTTTTAAGAAGTAGATAATGTGCTTATCAGATTTGTAGATGCTAGAGAAATGGCAGTGATGGATAACATGTTGGATAAAAATAAGGATCCCAAAAGAAGTAGCTAGTTGGCACAATGGAGAAATAGTTTGTGGAATTCATTGATTAGGGAATGGATTAAACAAATTGTGATACAGGAATATTATAAAATATTACTGTACGATATGAAATGACAAATAAGAATATATTCTTTAAAAAGTTTATGAAGACACATAAGATGGCTCATAGCCAGAAAAACAAAATTGAAATTAACTAGAGTGATGTAAATGGAAAGAACATAAAACCTGAAACTGAATGCTATGTAATTACAATGAACAAACTGGGCTCTAGAGAACATGTGAGTTGAGAAAAAGTGCCTCCTCTTCTTTGCTGAGATGGAGAACTCTGGGTAGGGAATATTGTAAATACTTCCAGACATTAGATTAGTTTAAATTGCCTTTTCCTGAACTGCTTCCCCCTCACCTTTCTTCTTACATTCTGTTACATAGGATAACTTGCTGAGTATGGGAGAGAGGAGAAATGTTTTCAGAAATTATGGTGATATAAAAACGAGAGATAAAATAAGATAAAAAAGATAGATGGGATATAATTTCAAAATTCTGTGATGGTAGAATATAAATTCACAGTGTGTAAATTGTTTGAATTTTTGTCCATACATCATGGCATCTTTGAAAATATGACATAAAATTCTAAGAAAAAGTATCATGGATCAAGAAGTAATTCTCTATGTTATCCTTTTTCCCTTTATCTATAACTGGCTATTATACTTTTAAACCAAGGAAGTTCAAAAACCTTGGCACAAATGCAAATACAAGCAATTTGCCAATATTCTTTGGTGAAATTATCAATGAAATTCAACACTTATAAAGGGTCCAATTTACCACTGAATCAAAATAATCTTAAATGAATGTTCTATATAGGAAAATGACTTTCTTCCTTTTTAAATAAAGAGGGTGTATCTATGTCATCACCTTGGCAGAAAATAAACTAATTTAGATGGTTATACACATTTTGATGGATCCAAGATCATATCCTTATCAGTAATTCCCCCACCAATGCAGATCCCAAACTCTCTTTCCCTTTGTTCTTAATGTAGGATATTTTAAAAAATCAATTTGACAAAAATTTACTAAGCACCTGTTTTGTGAAAGGCAGAGTGAAGCCTGGCATGATGGGTGGAGGCTTGCCTTGGAATCAGAAAGAACTAGGTTTAGACCTTTATATTGACACATACAAGCTATGTTAATGTGGTTAAGTCACTTCCCCAGTCAGCAATGCAGGCACTAGTCTCTAAGACTACAAATTACAGAGAGTAGCTGATTCCCATTGGTAGAAGTAGTTTTTACAGTGGGAATTTGTTATACAGATCTCAGATATTTATTTATTATTGATCTCAGATATTTAATCTCACAAAAATTGTAATGTCTTTTATCTCCTTTCATTTCTTCCTCTCTTCCTCAACATCTTCAATAACTCCAACTTCCAATTTCCTGACAGAGTCAGTCAAAGCTAAGATTATGGTCATTTAGGCCACAGGTAGGGGTGTTTATAAGAACATGACAAGAAATCATGGTAAGAGCTACATTCATTCTAAGTGCCACCTTCATGCAGAACACATGGCAGAAGTGACTTGAGTTCACAGCATGCCTTTATTTCATCATATTTTCCTCTAGATATCAGAGGCAGGGCTTGGACCAATCTCTTCCCTATTCTAAGGTATACCTTCTTTCTTTCTGTGATGCCTTGTTTCCTTGATGCCCACCACATAAGTGCTAATAAATATTTGTTGAATTATTAGAATCAAAGGAGAAAAGAAAGTGTAGAGGAGAGGGTCTAGGATCTGAAATGGTGGAGGGAATAGAATAAAACTATGTATTCATAAAAAAATCCATAATCATCTGAACTTATACATTATCAGATAAGGTAGTGAAAGATACATATAAATTTATTCTTTCAAGGTAGAAAAATATTTTTTCTGGGTAGATAATTCATTATTCATTTAATGTTTGTTGTGAAGATCAAATGTGCTAATGTATGCAAAGCACTTTGTAAATAAATGCTAGCATTAAACAAATGTCAACTGTTATTATGACAACTTTATATTTCCTCAGGTCCAGTTGTTCTCCCAAACTTTATCTTATGAAGTGACAGTGAGAGTTCAATTAAATTTGGTTTGAAAATCATTTATTAAGTGTATACAATTTGCTAAGTACTGAGCATACAAACACAAACTAATCCCTGTCCTTTTTTTTTAATTAAGAAAGCAAACTTTATTAGAAGTTAAAAATTAAGAATAACATAGGAGGAAATATACAAAAATTGTTCCTAAACCTTAGGGAGAATCATAAATGAAACTGGTAGGATGGGCACACTTTTGAAAAGTGAACATGTCAAAACAGGTGTCATTCTGGGAACTTGTTTACCAGGACACTTAAGCCAGTGAATTACTAGAGCCGGGAAACTAGGGGTTTCAGTAGGGTAAAGGTCAGTCAGGTGTTCACACAAAGTCCAACATCAATATGGTGAGCCTGAGGGAGTGGAGTGCCACCAGGTTACCTAAGGAGGGGCAAACTAACCCAGGTCAGAAATAGAGCAGGGCAAAGCTTCCATTGAAATAAATAGGGAGATCAGGTCAATAAATTGCTGTTGAATTTCCAGCCAGGGTGAGATAAGGAAACTTAGTCTTCTCATGCTTCTCCTGCTTCTTGCATTCAGAAGTCAAATTTTTCGTTCAGCTCAGGTTTTTTCATTAAGAATGCTTGAAAGCCCTCTATTTCATTGAATGACCATATTTTTCCCTGCAGCATTATATTTTTCTGGGTAGGTGATTCTTGGTTTTGTCCCTGTCTTAAAGAGCTTTCATTCAATAGGAGAAAAACAACATTTATACAGATAAATATTATCTCTATATCAATCCCTATCTCTCATTTTATCTAGATCCATCCATCCATCCATCCATCCATCCATCCATCCATCCATCCATCCATCCATCTATCCATCCATCCATCCATCCATCCATCCATCCTACCTACCTACCTACTATCTACCTATATCTCTGTGATTGCTTTGGTGTTGGCAACTCTCAGTCATGAAACTCCTTCCAATGCAGATTGGTATCTGCCCTTCAATTTATAGCTTGGGATATGTATCAGAGTGGGGAACTGAATCTAGGTCTTCCTTAGCAAGATCTTCCTTGATCTTTATCCAGTCTGCACATTCTGCTGATATATTAGGCATCTAGATGGCACAGTAGATGGAATGTTGGTTTTTGAGTGAGGAAACCTGAGTTCAGATCCTAGCTATGACACTTAGGGACTGTGTGACCCTTGGCAAGTCACTTAACCTCTCTCAGACTCAGGTTCCATGACTATTAGACTATAAATAGACAGTAACAGCACCTTTGTCACAAGATCGTGTGGACAAAATGTATATGTATCTGTATACACCGCCACCCACATATATATACGCACATATACTCATATATTTAGGAGATATGGAAAAATTGGTACATTAATATACTGTTGGTGGAATTATAAATTTGTCCATTCTAGAGAACAATTTGGAACTATGCCCCCAAACTGCTGCTACTTTTTGATCCAGCAATACTACTACCAGTTTTCTATCCCAAAAAGATCAAAAAAAGAAGGAAAAAGCACCTATTTGTACAAAAATATTTATAGCAGTTTTGGTTTTGTGTGTGTGTGTGTGGTGCAAAGAATTGGAAACTGAGGGGATGCCCATCAATTGGGCAATGTCTGAACAAGTTGTGGCATATAATTATGATGGAATACTGTTGCATTATAAAAAATAATGAGGGGCATGGTTTCAGAAAAACCTGGGAAGACTTATATGAATTAATACAAAATGAAGTTAGCAGAACAGAACATTGTTCACAGGAACAGGAACAGCAAAATTGTAACGGCGATCAACTGAGAACAACTAACTGAGAACAACTTATTGACTGATCAATACGATAATCCAAGACAATTCCAAAGGACCTATAATGAAAAATGCTATCCACATCCAGAGAGAGAACTGATGAACTCAATCCTGACGGATTGAGGCATACCTTTCTTACCTTATTTTTGGAGTGTGTGTGTGTGTGTGTTTGCAAGATGACTAATATGGAAATGTTTTGCATGACTTCATATGTGTAATATTGATATCAAATTGTTTTTTTTTTTCTTGAAGGGTGAGGGAGGAATTGAAAGGAGGGACAGATTTTGAAACTAAAAATAAAAAAATTAAACATAAAAACAAAAACAAGCTCAGAGTTAGCTGAAATGGAACTGTGGAAATCTGAGAATGTGTTTTTTTCCCAGCATATCCCTGAGGAGAAACTGATTTCATGGGAAGCTGATGGGGGATGTGTAGTTCTGTCTGGGAGCATGAGCGCCAGAATATTCTGAGAATGCAGGACAGTAACACCAAAACACAGAAGTCATGACAACAGTTATGTCTCTGGGTTTGTGTGTCCTGTTTTAGTCTGCATTTCATGACCCAGATGTTTTGTTGATATGCTCTGTTCCCGGCACTTGAGCTCTGTCCTTCCTTTTAGTGTTTACCCGACCCTTGTGGCTTCAGAGGTAATTAAAGGCTATTTGCCAAGGGGCTCAGTGGGGGGATAAAAGAGGAGAAGCCCCAGGAATAAAATATGGATGGATACGGATATGGATGGATGAAGAGAACAATAAAGCTATCTGCATATCCCTAACTCTTCTGGCTCCTGACTCTACTTTGTGGAATGCGCAGGCTGCATTACCGGGAGGTGCCCTGAAGATGGGGAAAAAAGGGTAAGACTGGCTGCCCCCTGGCGTTAGGCCAGGTCAGGAAGCTGGTAAGAGAGGTCTTGGCCAGGTATCTTTTCTTTTGTAGTAGCAGGTACCCTAACACACCCAGGATAGCCTGCTAGCACAGGTTCTTTGATCTGCTTTTCTTAAAGGAAAGGAACTTTTAAGGGGGTCAACAATCTTCTTTTAATTACATTCACTGATTCAGGGGAAAGGCCAGCACCCTGAACATGGATAAAATACAAGCAGAGAAATGAGCACAAAGACCAACAGACAGGACTCTGACTGCCTGAATAAAGCAATATTGCTATACACCTTACATACACCAGTGGATGGAGAGAGCCTTTATATCTGAACAGTTGGGGGGTCTGAACACACAGCTACTCAGAGTCTTGATCAGGAAATCAAATGGTCCTTCTCATAAGCTTCATATAGCTCATAAACTTCTCATAGTTCTCATAAATACCAGCTCAGAGTATATATACATTTCTCAGAGCCAGAAGGCATCACAACCCTTGTGATTCAGTGCCTAATTAGGTTAGTACCAAAAGGTGGGAAAGCCTTCCCACAAACAAGCCTCCTCTGATCAAGCTTCTCTTTAAGCAAGTTCCTTCCCCAATGGATTCTGTGTGATTCAGGATGTATCACAGCTGGGCAAATAGGCCTATTAATGAGTGGGGAAAATCTTATATACCATTAACCTTATATCCTCCCAGCCCCTTCTAGTTTGAGGATGACTTTTCTGCTTCTGAGTTTCATGAAAATGTTAGATTTCCTATTTCCAATCAGTGAACTAACTGGCATTCCTAAATCAGTTGGCAACATGTCTACATACGGTCAAGTACAAACAATGCAAATTCACCATGCTTAAGTGGGATTTCCTGAAATCACCATGAATGGGTGAAAAGAACTAGTAGAAACCAGGAGCTGTGAGTTACCCTTTTGTCATAGCTACTCTTTAAGCTTGAGCCTGTTTTCCCATGGACTTCATATATTTTAAAGGGAGAGTGTCATGGATTTTTTTTTTTTGGTGGGAGAAATATTTTTACACCAACTGTCCTTACTACACCACTGTACTGTACTATTTACTGTACCTTTAGAAAAAAAGTACAGAGGTCAGATGACCAGTCAGTGAAAACTCAAAGGTACCTCCTAGCATATTTTATTCCAAAGTAGTACTTTACTAGGATTAAGTAAGTCTAGAAAGAAAAAAACAAACAAAGGTTATTTTAAGCAGAAATCTATTCATGTCATCAAAATTGAAGACTGTTGTTGCTGCCATAAGATACATTGGACCTATCTTTGTTTAGTGATTTATTTCTAATTAGCTTATGTTTGACACAACTACTTAATACAAAAAATTGAAAACAATTAGAAACACCAAAAAAAAAAACCAAACAAGGAAGATTTTAATTCCTTCTAGCAAGTTACACTGGTCTCCAGGCACATGGGCAATTTTCCTAGTAAGTATCTCATAATTTATGGTCAAAGGAAGGCCACAAGCAGGTAATTTTATTTGGTAAATTTGCATACTTTCAGTTTACAATCCTAGTTGATTCCCCTAACACTCTGTAGTTGGATCTCTTTCTACTGAGATCCTCAACACACAATCACAAGTTTGAAGTGTTGCTCATTATAATTCTTACTCATTTATATACACTTATCATGTTGGATAATTCTACATTAACTTTAACCCTACTTATCTAATAAATAAATATCTTATGTAAAAGTAAAATAAAGCTTCTTAAGGCTGTTTAAATTGATTCTTGAGGTTGATTGTTTAAATTGATTTTCAACTAATAATCTTGAGGAGAAGCACACCTAAGCACACATACAAATACACAATGAATATAGTATGTACACATAAACATATATTATATAATACAACATAGATGATGCTACTACATGGTTTTCTAAGTCAATATGGGGATCCTTATGTCTGGTTTAGTGACCCTCATTTCTATGTGTTTGACACTATTACTTTAGAACTCTAAAGATTTAAGTTGCAAAGAAAGGTATAACCTTTCATAGGTAGAAGGAGTTTCCTCACTAGGGAGTTCTTTGTAGCCATGAAACATCACACATACACACACACGCACACACACACACGTACATGCACACGCGCAGCACCTATAGAAAGGGGGACCATTAGACCATATGTAAGGACCATATATTAACATTATCTATATTATACTGTATTTTTATTTATTTTGTTTATTTATTTATTTTCTTAAATATTTCCCAAGTACATTTTAACCTTTCAGCCCACACTGAAGAGTATTGACACCTCTGATCTTGTAGCACTGCCCAATTCACATAACCAGGATGTATTTGAGGCAAGATTGGAGCCCAAGTATTCCTGGCTTTAAGATAGTTCTCTACTATCTTACATTATTTCTATACACACATGCATACAAATGTGTATATGTTTGTGGTTGGAGAATAAGATCTTTAACAAAGGAAACTAAGTGTAGTAAACTCATTAGTAGGAGAACCAAGAAAGTAACAAGAAAGAAGAGATTGTCCAGGAGAGGGAGATGTCAATAGTACCAAAAGCTGAAAAGAGGTCAAGGAGACTGATGACTGAAGAAGGGTTAAGTAATTGAGAGGTCGTTAACTGAATCAGAGAGAACAGTTTCAGTTTAGTGATATGGACTGAATCAAGCTTCATTGAAGGAATCAAGGAGTGAGTAGGAGGCGAG
Source organism: Pseudochirops corinnae (assembly GCA_028646515.1). NCBI lineage: Eukaryota > Metazoa > Chordata > Mammalia > Diprotodontia > Pseudocheiridae > Pseudochirops > Pseudochirops corinnae. The sequence continues at coordinate 1,869 of JAQQSV010003469.1, read as the reverse complement.
AGAGTCGAGTAAATGATCACAGACAATATATTTTAGTTGTTTGGCTGTGATGTGGAGAAAAAGTAGAAGATAATACCTTGAGGGGATGGTAGGATCATGTATGACTTAAGGATAGAGAAGATTTTAAAATACTTGTAGATTTCAGGGGACTAAGCCAATAGAAGAGAATAGATTGAAGTTGGAAGAGAGAAATAGTTGAGGAGTCCGTCTCCTAGAGGAGATGGGTGGAGATAAGGCCAAAAGCAGCAGAGGAATTAGCTTTGGCAAAGATAAGGCCCATCTCTTCATCAAAAACCTGAGCAAAGGAAGAGATAACGAGCTGTGACAAAAAACAGTTTTGGAGCTTGGAGCAAAAGAGATGAGATAACTGAGAGCATTTGGCTTCTATGTTGAGAGTCTATGTTTTGAGGTCCTCTGCTGAGCTGGTGAAAAAAGGTAATGTAAGAGGTCTGAGGAGAAAAGGCCAAGGTATGGAATATCTGTTGTGGAGTATATGAAAGTCAGGGGAGAATAAAAGAATAAATTGATAATGAACCCAGTTGTCACAGATGCATGATTTTCTACCACATCATTCCTCATTCTCTGTTGGATACAAGATATTTATTGCTGAGCTCAGGAGCAACTAACATACTAGAATGGAAGGCTCCAGGAAAAGCTTTGCTATTTGGGATTTTTCCCTCCATTTTAGCAGAGTGGGAAATTGTCCTGGGCCCTTTACTTCAAAGCTGTCTGTAAACCTCAAAAGGAATAAAAAGGAATTTGGAAAACCTCCATTTAATAGAGAAAAGAGAAAATCTCTCTTTGCCAAATATTAGCAGGAGGAATGTTTTTTTTTCCCTTGATCAAATGAAAGCACTTCATATAATGTATTATATAATGTAACATACTAGCAAAGTGAAGCTGTTTTCATGGTTCTTGCGGAAAAGGCCTGAAGTTTTGTTTATTGCAAAAAGTAAATTGTCCTTTGGGGGTTCAGGTTTCTCTTCCTTTCTACTGTCCTTTTGATTACTTTCTCTTTGTCTCTAGACTATTAGAAAGATAAATTACTTGACTTCACCAATTGCGCTACTTTAATACCTAAAGTATTAGAGTTTCATATTTGGGAGTAGGGAAAGAATATGAAGTCTATAATCACAAATACACATAGCACCGTCTATCTTCTTACCATTCTATTCTACCATTTTCTAGAAGAAAAAAAAAGTATCCAAAGACCTACAAAAAAAATTTTAGAGGTGACATAATTTTAAAGACACTTGGGAAAATGATTTTCCAGACAGTCAAGAGGAGAAAATTAAAAAGAAATGAAAAAGAACATAGAAAATACTAGTTTTTCAAAGACAACAGTAACTACTGAATCATAGGCCTATTTTCTCATCCCCAAAATCTTTATGAGAATGGTCTTTGAATATATGAAGGCTATTCTTTTTTTAAAAATATAATTAATTAATTAATTTGGTTTTAGTTTACAACATTCAGTTCCACAAGCTTTTGAGTTTTACATTTTCTCCCCATCCCTCTCCTCTGCCTCCCCCTCACCCATGGCAGCATGCAATCTGATATAAGTTCTACAAATGCCTTCACATTAAACATTAGCAAAGTTGTGAAGAAGGATTATAACCAAAGGAATGAACAATGAGAAAGAAGGAACAAAATAAAATAAAAAAGTAGTCTGTCTGTATCTGCATTCAGACTCCATAAATCTGTCTCTGGATATGGATAGCCCTGTCATAAGTCTTTTAGAGTTGTTTTTTGTTGGGGGCGGGGTAAAAGGGTTACGTAGTTTGGGTGTGGCTTAGCTAGCTTGCTGTGCCATATAAGGTAATAAATGTAATCCGAGCCTGTGATTGGATGAGGGATGGTGATAAAAGA
>JAQQSV010003468.1:0-15112 GCA_028646515.1 Pseudochirops corinnae | reverse complement strand
CCTTTGAATGTGTTTGTGGTGAGCAAGAAAGTGGGAACTCAACAACTCAATAAACAAATATTAAGCACCAAGATTTGGTAGACCTAATGCCTATTTATCAAGGCCCATACATTTATAATGATTATTTTACATTGTAAATGATATATTAGATTTTTATATCACTTCATTTCTAAATAAATATTTCTCCCTACCTTTTCCAGAGAGTCATCCTCTATGCAAAGAATAACAAATGAAAAACAATTCAGCAAAATAGATGAACACATCAATCAAATCTGACAATATATACAACATTGCACATCTGTAGTACCCCTCCCCATACACGCACACACACACACCTCCTCAAAGGATGGCAAATAAGGTACCTTTCCTTAGGTCTTCAACGATGGTCATTATACTTACATGGCATTCAGATTTTTTTGTTGTAATTCTTTCCATTTAAATTTCTGTAGTCATATATATATTTTTCCTGGTTCTGCTTGCTTTTGCTTCCCAGCTCTCTCTATAAGTTTTCTAATATTTCTCTATTCTCCTCATGGTCATAATTTCTTATGGCATGGTAATATTTATTACATTAATGACTACACATAACCTTCTGATAGTTATATGTATGATTTTGGGTGAGTCACTTAACCTTTCCAGACCTCAGCTTCCTCATCTATAAAATGAGGGAAGTAGACTAGATAGCCTCAGGGATCTCTTCCAGTTCTAGATGTATGATCCTTTGAGAATAAAAGAGAATTAAAGAAGGAGTAAAAGATAGAGGATTTATTGAGTGCACACTGTATTGATGGCAGTTCAGTAAGAAGTTATAACATAAGAACACATAGTCTTCCCCGTAAGAAGCTTATACGAATACAAATAAATGATAAAATAATGAAAAAATACCATGCTACAATTTCTTGGACTGTCTGTAGGGAAGAACAATCAGCAAATCAGTGAATGATTGTTATATTGCCCTTACTTTCATAGGAAAAGCAAGTTCTTTGGTAGTTTAGATAAACCCTTATGGGCAGATCCAAAATATCCACCATGGAAATGTGGGCTGAACATAATTTCTTAATGGGAAGTGCAAGACTGGGAAATCCAAATAAATATGAAATTTGAATAAAGTTTCAAATATTTATGATTGCTCATGTATTCAAATGAGATTCTATGGGAAGTAGATTGGTGTGGTGGAAAGATTACTGGCTTTGGATTAAGAAGAGCTGGGTTCAAATTCCAACTTTGTGCTTATTACTTAGGTGACCTTAGTCAAATCACTTAACCTCTGCGGGCCTCAGTTTTCTTAGCTGTAAAATGAGAAAATTAGGTTAGATTACCTCTAAGAGCCCTTCTAGCTCTTCATTTATACTATAAAGATAAAAACTCTGCATAAGATGAATATTTAGCTTTGATAATGAAGGGATAAATAAAAGTACAGTTCATAAACTTGATAATGGTTAGACAATTAGATAAGTTGAGTTTTATATGCTTTGTTCCTTCTTTATATGGCTTAGATGCTCTCGACCATTTATCTAAGTCTTTAAACCTTGATACTCTGGATGAGACTAAGGCCACCAAACTCAGAGAATTCTGTTTTGCCCTCACCCTCCCCAGTAGAATTGCAAGTCAAAGTGAAACCTTTCTTCTTGCATCATGCTCACTTTGAATTTTCTTTTTTAAGGCCAGAATATGTTTCATTCTAATTGTAGCTATTTTCTGCGCTGCTTCCCCATATAATTTAAGGTCTTATTTAAAACAAAAATTCAGGAAACTGTAGAGGTCAAATAATTGTAAATGTGATGACTTTGTCTTTCATGAGATGGCTTTCATGTCAAAATATGAAGCAAAAAAATAGATTATGTATTTGATATGCACTGGGTGTAATGTCAGCAAAGCACTGGAGCTAGAAAGGAAGTGTGGTAAAAGACAGAAGGGGAAAAATTAAAAGTCTCTGTAGGACAATGATTGTTTACTTTAAATGCAAGGGATATTCTTTTGAAGTGAATATTGCACTAAGTGTTAAGCCCAAACCAAAATTATATGAATGGAAAGAAAGTAAAGGCTTTGAATCCCCAGCGGATATTTGGAATTCCTGTGGAAAGTTTGATGGGCTGTCTTTCTTCTTATAAATAAACTATTGTGGTTTTAAGACATGTGTTGTGTCTTGGTTTATTTAATTCAGAATAGCAGAAGAAAAGATCCTCTTGGTGAATACTATACAATATATTGGCATTCAAAGAAAATACAACAGATCATGCTTAAATTAAAAATGGTCTGCCTCAGAATTAAAGCCAAAAGGCAACATGAAAAAGACATGATTGTGATGAGAATCCAGACTTTATTAAAAAAAATGCTAAACTCAATTTTGGGAAGAGTAATTGTATTAATTGAGGATATAGATAGACTCAACCTATTTAGCTGATTTCTTATATCATCAGCCCTCATAGATTAACCAAGAGGGCAGAATGTAGAGCTTACTTTAACAGAGGGAGAGTGAGGCAGGTGGATGAGTGGATGTTATCCAGATCTCTTCTAATGCTTAATGGATTTCCAAATCTTTTCCGTCAGAACATCAGTGACATTAATGGTGATTAATAAACAAATGAATCAATTAATCAGTGAACCTTTAGGGTAGAGATCGGGAAAACAAGAAGATTCTATAGTAAAGAGAAAGCCGTTTGAGTTAATTGAGTAGGAGAGTGATATGGTAAGATCTACAGTTAAGGGAAATAACTTTGGCAGATATGTGGAGGTCGGAACACAGTGTTGAGAGAAGCAAAAAGATCAAGTGGGAAGATGTTGTAATAATCTAGACAAAAGATAATAAGGGCCTGAGTTAAGATGAAGCAGTGTGAAAAGAGAGGTCATTTGTCATAAATTTTTTGAGAAATTTATGAACCCAGGAGACTCAAAGAATAGTGGCATGCCCTCAAAAACTGGAAGAGGGGTATGGTTTTTTGAGGGAGGTGTTAGAGAGAAGATAATGGGTTCTTTTTAACTTTTTGAATTCAAGATATCTCCAGAACATTCAGTTTATGATGTTTAATAGCTTATGTGGGATTGAAGCTTGGGGAGAAAGTAAAGCTGGTTGTTTAGGCTTGAGAGGCATCAGCAAAGAGATAATAAATTATTCAGCCTATGGTGCTAATGAGGTCATAAAGAGAATGTTCTGTGTGCTAGAATTATATTTCTAACTTATTGATACAGTTTTAGAGACAGAAAGTCAGGGACAATACGGGAAAGAAGGAATTGGAGGGAAGGGATGGATGAATGAAAAAGATTAGGAAAAGTAGCACCAGACATGGGAAATGGCAGAGAATACATGAATTACAGATAAGATGATATGAATAATATTTCTTTTTTTAATAAATAGTATTTTTCCAATTACATGTAAAGATAGTTTTCAATATTCATTTTTATAAGATTTTGAGTTGATATGACTTAAATTTCTGGAAAAGCAATAAAGAAAAGAAAACGGGTTCCAGAATTTTATGGACATTTTTCTAAAAAATGAATGAATGTTTCCCTTTCCTATCAATGAGGGTCTATATGGGATAGTTGTAGGCAAGAAAGTGGTAAATATTGGTGGGATAGGAGGAATCTCCTCTTTGCCATGCACCTACTAACCTGCACTGCTGCACTTCTGGAAACCAGAATTTATATCTTGTCTTGTAATTGACTTGTATTTTATATAACATTCTGTTTTGGTTCAATTCAATTCAACAGGCATTTCTTAAGCACCTACTATGTGCCCATCAAGAAGTCCTCCAGACTTCATTTATTTCAATGACTGCTGCTTATAGTGTCTAAAATCCATGCAGTAGCCATCCCTGGGAAGAATGCCTTAAAAGAAACAGGTGCAAGGGTTCAAATGCATCCTTCAGTAACATTTGTCAGTTTCTGTCAAAGCCATCTCAGTCCAGAGGGCAGCTCAGTGTGGAGTGGGCTGATTCACTGAGATCTGGCTTTTTATAGCAATCTATTTAGACTGCATCACTTGTCTTATGCCATCCATTCACACTGTCTTTCCACTTAATACTGACATCTCCAAGTGAGAGAGATTTTCTGAATCGTGGTCTCTAAATAATTTTGGTATTTCCTCTCCTATTTTGTGAATTGAACTATGAGAAATGATGTCATTGATGGTTGCTCCTGAAACTAGGAGAAGATGTAATCTGAGTTGAATTAAGCACTATTTTCAAGGTCCTTTCAGAGACCAGGTTGAATTACAGTGGCAGACAACTGGTATGAAGTTAGAAATATGTCTCTGCTGCTTGTGTGTGGGTGGAATTCTCTAAGATCAAAAGTTTAGACACTTCCTTCAACCAGTTAAGTGAATTTCTACCATTCCTTACTGAGTTTCAGTTACTGGGTGCGGGAGTTAAAATTGTAGTAATGCCCAGGGTCAGATATGGTTGGGGGAGGGAAATGTGTCTGAAATACAGCTTAAAGGGCTTTCCCTTCTGTAAAGGGGATATCCTGAACTACACAAAAGTCCCCAAATATATGGGTCACCCACTCAACCTAGGAAAGAGCCATCAGTTAATGTTTCTTTTTCCTGGGGACGTATTTGATGCTATCTTAGGCTGTGGGTTTGGGAAAAGATTGGGAAAATATACAATATCCATACAACATTACATTGTTTTCTTTATTTCTAAGGCACATGGTTGGAGTCAGAAGCTATTTTTCAGTTATTGCCATCACCATTCAAGCAAATCAGCAGGTTTAATCTTTTTTCAAATCATGTGAAAAGCACACCCAATAAAAACCCATGTTATTTTCAGCCAACTTAACACTAACTAATAGACCTTGGCTTCCCCTTTAACTCTGCTTAGGTTTGAATTTAAGAAAGTTATAACCTCTCTCTATGTAACTTACAGCCTCTCACTCAAAGCACTATGCTTGCCTGCTCAGGACTCAATCCAACTTACTATCCCCCCACTTTCCTACCCAATGTTAATACCAAATTACTCTTTCCTTGGCTTGTTTTTTCCCGACTTTGAGTTGTCTCTAGGAAATCTCAACATGTAGTTTGTATTTAATTTCCTATGAGAGTCTCCACAGAGATTGTATAAAAAGATCCTGGATCTTGTATGTAATGGTAATTGTTTTAAATTTGAAGATCCCTTTTTGGTATGTCAAGTTAACAGATCCTTAGCCCTTAGTAACTAATCAAACCTTTGTGGCTAAGAGGCAAAGGATGTGAACTCTGTCTCCTGTTGCTGACATAACAGGAAGGGTTTGGCTAAAACAGGAAGTCAATGTTTGTGTGTAAGAAGAACCCCAGAGAGAGACAGTCAGAATTAGAATTTTTCTCCTGGTGGGCTCCTGGTGAACGAGAGAGAGAGAGTTTCTTTCAGTGAGCATGTGGAAGCTGACTGAGAACTAAGAGAGGATTTCCTTGAGACCAGAATCTGGTGAAGGCTGAAGTTGCTGTCAAGAAGGCCACCTGGAAGGCTGAGATTTCTTCTGGGCCATAGGGGCAGCTGAACTGCTGGAGGACTGAAGAAGCATGACTGGGATAAGACTTTGTTTGTTGGTAGTTTGGTTGATCCTTGAGTTCTTGGCAACAGAAGTTGTGAAGGTTTTGAGACATGCTGGACCCTGTGAACTTCAGTGTGTAGCAGGAACTTCCTGGAGGGCTGGACAAAAACCTGGGAGCTGTCTGCCTCTGAATCCAAGTGACTGATGGATTCAGGTAGGAGCTGGGACCATGGAAGGCGATCCAGACGAAGAAAAGGTTTCTCCTTGGATATTGAATGCAGTGATGAAATTGAAGTTTACTAGAGACTGAGGGGTGGAGGGTTTGTGTAATTTCCTAATGATTGTATTTAGTGATTATCATACTTAGAGATTGATTTCTAGATAAGTGACTGATTAAATTAACCTATAATAGGCCCATGAGTGGAAGACTGACATATTGTGAAATGATTGAATGATTAAGTAAGGAGGCAAACGTCCTAAGGGATACCAGATGATTGTTCTTTTGTTCTTTGTTCTAAATACTGTGACCACTTTGGTGAAAATTATGTGGCCGTTTTAATGTTAAGCTGTTGTGAACACTATATTGTGATTTTCTGTGATAAGATGTGATGTTGTGAATATTATATTGTGGTTTGTTGTGAATGAGTGCCTTGATTTGTTATGGAATAAATGGAGTGTTCACTCTCCTGTGTAATCAGAACTTTAAAAGCTGTTCACAGTAGCATTCTTTTGGGAAGCTGTTCATGCATGGCATTACACTCACTGTACAAGCACTCATGGCATCAATGGATATTGGTGGTTAAGACACCTCTTCCCCCCACCCCAACCTTCACTCTCTAGCAATCTTGGTCCTAGAACTCTCAAAATTGGGTTTGTTCATGCAAGGTTGGATTTCAGAATTGTGCTGCCTGACAACTGGTGTTTTGTAATTCCTTTCTCTAATACATCTCTTGCATATTCTTCTTTTCTCCACTCCTACAACCACTATAAGAGCCTTCTGGTTGAACTCCCTGCCTCAAGTCTCTACCCTATCTAATCTACCCCCCATTTAGTTGTAAAAATGATTTTCCTAAAGCATGGATCTGACCATTTCAGCCACATACTCAATAAATTCTAATGTTTCCCCATTACCTCTAGAATCTATATTCACATCTTCTATTTTTCTCCATCTCTCTGTATCTCTCTGTATCTCTCTGTATATTTATGTCTATCTCTCTATATATAAATACATATATGTATGTATATGCTATATGCACTTATATATTTCTATATATAAAACTGCTTGATATTTATAGTTCTTTACAATCTAGTCCTTCTTATCTTTCCAACTATTAACAGATTACTTTCCTATATACATTCTACAATCCACACATGCTAACTTACTTATTGTTTCTTACATAAGATGTTTCATTTCCCATGAACTTTTTCACTGACCTCTCTTGGAAACTGATATCCCATCTATTCCTGGAATACTTTCCCATCTTCATATCTTAGAATGGCTGGATTTGTTTAAGACTCAAATGCCACCTCCTATAGAAGACCTTTCGCAGTTGCCCTAGCAACTCACTCTCTATGGCTACCTTTTATCTACTCTGTATTTATCTTGTACATACTGATTTATGTATGTATTGTCTCTCCCGTTAGAATACAAGCTTCTTGAGAGCAGGGACGTGGTTTTTTTTCCTTTTCTTCATATACCCAGGCTTAGTATATAGTACTTGCCATATAATAAAGTGCTTAATAAAAGTTTCTGGCTTATAGATCTATTTGTATACTGATCTCAAAACATAAATACCATTAATATATTTCAAGTGATCTATTATGTATTAAATCACATTAATTTCAAAATAGATATTTCTCTTCCCATTCTCTACTCAGAAAGTCAATCTTTGAAAATAACAACAGTACATATCCCATGTCTGACAGTATGAAATATTATATTTTCATGATCCTTTATCTCTGCAAGGATGATAGATAGGTTGATTTTTTTTTCAACTTTTCTAGGTACAAATCTGACATAGTATTCAGTTTCATGATTTCTTTTTTTTTCTTATTGACATTGTTAGAATTATTACATAGATTGTTTCCCTAGTTCTTTTTACTTTGTTCTGCATCAATTCATAGACGTCTTTACCATCTTATTTTAAAAGGCTGAATTGTGGGTGTTTCGTGACCACCTTATAAAAATCAGAACTTGAAATATAATAGCTATAATGATTTTTCAGCATGGCACCATCCCAAATCATCAAGAGGATGTTTTCAAAAAGATTAATTGGTTAAGGCTGATAACAAGATTCAAACCAACTGACTTTTTATTAATTCCAAAGTCTATTCTTTTTGGTATGTCCTTCAGACAACATTTAATTGAAACCTAGTCAATACTTGAGAGAATGATTTCGAATTCTATCACAAAACATGTTGCTACATTTTCATAATGGCAGTAGGAAGCAGGTTTAAACAGTAGCATCGAAGATTTCAGTCTGAAACTAAGATGACTTGGCCGGCAGTATTATTAATAACTGATTTTTGTCACATGGTAGATTGTGAATTTTCTAGAGAGGTCTTTAAAAACTGGATAGATTCTTAAACTGTCTGGGTGCCTAAGGGGTGGGTGGTCTGTCCTTAATAAATGGAAGGAAAATATGACCTCTCAAAGCAACTTATAGCACACTGGTTCTATAATTATATCAAATCTAGTTATCAAAAAGCAACTCCCCCCCCTCCTTTTCATGAATAATAAATAGAATTGGCAAGGAAGTTCTCACTCCAGAATCCTTATGACTGATGTCATGTACTAAACAGAAAGAATACAGCTTGATTTTTCAAAAACAAAGTTGAGCTTTCCACACTGGAAATAAGGAGACAACATATTTAATTTTTTTGTTTTTATTGTTGTTCAGTTGTTTTCCAGTCATGTCTATTTGTGACCCTAGTTGGAGTTTTATTGGCAAAGATACTGGAAAGGTTTGTCATTTCCTCTCCAGATTATATTATATATGAGGAAACTAAGGCAAACAGGGTTGAATGATTTGCCCAGAGTCACACAGCTGCTAAATGTCTGAGCTGAACTCAGGAAGACGATTCTTTCTAACTTCAGGTCTGGTACCCTAGCCACAGTATCAACTAGCTGTATCAAATATATTAGTCTATAAAGCTCCCTGTGAAAACCAAAAGAAATATGCTATCTTTTCAAAATGTTAGTTTGTATTTTAACTAAGTAATTTAGCAGGAATCACACAGGTCTAAACATTAATATTTCAGTACTAACTGCAGGAAACCCAAAAATTTGAGTTGCATAGAGGATGGGGTGTGACTTATAAGTCAGTCCTTTCATTGGTGAATTTTGGAATTTGACCTGTTTTTTCTTTAATCAGAATTCTCTTTTTCTAGTGATTTTTTTTTTCATTCAAGTACTATATGTTCATAAAGCAGCTGGCCCTAGATGAGCAAAGCATGGCAGGGTATTGACATAGGAAATAACCTAAATAGTCTTATCACAAAAGGCATCCATCGACAATGGATATACACTGTTACAAATGGCCATAGATTCATAGGATAAGGTCATAAAGATCTTTTAGCCTATTCTACTCATTTTAGAGAAGGAAAAATTCAATTATAGGGAATTTGGCCAGGTCACAGAACTAGTGAGTATCAGAGGCCAGGATTAAACTTACCTCACTTAACTAGATCCAGGGCTCCTTCTACTTTACTATACTCCCTCCCTCATTTTTTCTGAATGATAGAAAGATTCTATAATATTTTCCTTCATTAGATGGTTATGACATCTGCCTCAGAAACTAACATGAGACAATTTAATTTAAAATGTTGTCATCAATTGGGGAATGGTTGAACAATTTGGGATATATGATTGCAAAGGAATCCCACTGAGCTATAAGAAATTATGAGCTCAATGATGTTAGAGAAATATAGAAAGACTTGCACGAAATAATGAAGAGTGAAATGAACAGAACCAAAAGAATATTATATACAGCAAGAATAATATTGTTTTAAGAATGCCTTTGAATGAATAAGTCATTTTGACTATTATAAAAACCTAAATTATTTATAAATAACATATGCAGAAAGATACTACTTGCCTCCAGAGAAAGAACTGATAAATGGAAGTATGTATAGAATAATTATGTGTGTGTGTGTGCGTGCGTGTGTGTGTGTGTGTGTGTGTGTGTGTTTGTGTTATGGTAGCCATCTCTGGGGTGAAGGAAGGGGAGGGAAGAAAAAAAGGGAAAAAAATGATGTGATAACTTTATTATATATTTGAAAGGAAAGCAAATTATAAAGTTGTACATAGTGGATTTGTAGTTTCACAGGCCATCATCTTTTTTGTTATGTTATGGACATGTTTTTCTTTTTCTATGAATTAAAAAATAAATAAAATAAATGAAAATAAAATATTATCATCATTCCCCCAGTATCAAATTGGGCACTTCTGTTGTATGGAGAATGTCTCATTCACTATAAAATTAGGACTAACAGGGGGGTCCTATCATTCCCTCCTCATGACTTTGATATTAAAGTAGGTTTTTTGCATCATATATATGTATATATGTATGTACATATGCATATATACATACATACATATATGATATACATATGGATATATGTGGAGATCTCATACAGCATAAGCACAACATTCTTATTGCTTAGCTCTTAATGAGTCCATATTTAGCCATTTTGCATTCTAGGAATTGTAGTCATTTCTTTTTGTATTCAAGAAAAACATCTTCATTTGCCAACAGCTGACTGTCTGCCTTGGATTATATTTGAGCCACACCCATACATGTCAAATACAAAAAAAATTAAAACTACAAGTATTTTTATCTGTAAAAGGAACATGCAGTGTGCCATAACCACGAACCAGTTTCATGTTTTTACTGGATGATGTTCCTGCTCAGGGAAAATGAAACCGACATGAAAGGAAGAGGGAAAGGGATAAAGGGATTATCAACCAAGCTAAATATTGCTATAGAATATATACCACTATAGACCAGAGAGTACCATCTATTGTATATCATCAGAACAGCAATAGAGAATTCCAATTCTTGAAGAGAGACAAAGAAACAAAGGAACGATAATATCCACGGCTTCAGATTATGCTTATATGTAAATACTTAAATTATGACTATTAAGCAAGGCAAACCAGAGATCCAAATGCAGGGAGGCAAATTTGACTTCATAGACATCACTGAGATTTGGCAGGATGGTTCACTTGAGTTGAATATGGCTCTGAAAATATAAAACCACATAACTTGGATAAGGGCATAAATGCAAAGTTTTTCAAATATGCTAATAACACAAAGCTGGAAAGGATAACTAACTCATTGGATAAAAGAGTCAGGATGCCAAAAGATCTCAAGCAGTTAGAATGCTGAGCCAAATCATATGAGATGAAATTTAATAAAGATAAAAGTAAGATCTGGCACTTGAGTTAAAAAATTCAATTTTATGAGTACAAGATGAGGTAAGTACATCTTGACAATACTTCAAATGAAAAAGATCTAGGGGTCTTGGTAGATTATAAACTATAGGTGTCAATAACGACCCATGACACCCAGGAATGGTTGCATTCTCTTAGACTGTGTGGAGTGTGGCAGTGTCTAGAATGGGAGGGGACGTGGAAGAGAGAAATAGTGGGAAAAGTGCTAGACTTTGAATCAGTGGCTTTGGATTAAATTCATGGCTTGGGTAAAACACTAGACCTCTCATTGCTACCCAGGCAGCTAGAGACACAGGAGATAGAGAGTTAGACCTGAAATCAGGAAGACCTGAATTCAAAACTGATATCAGACACTTTCTAGCTTTGTGACTCTTGGCCATCCCCTTAACCTCTGTTTTCCTCAGTTTCCTCAACTGTTAAATGGGGATAATAGCAGCACCTACTTAGCAGTGTTGTTGTGAGGATTAAATGAGACAATATTTGTAAAAACAATAACAAAAACAAAAACACTTAGCCTGGCACAAGTTAGGTACTATATAAATGCCTATTCCCTGTCCTTCCTTTTAAGGCAGTTGTCAGACTATAAATTGTAAAATAGATTGCCAATCATCATTTCCCTACATAGACGAAGTCAGAGGCCTGGACTAAACCACCCTCTTTGATGCCCCCTTCTTTTCCCTCAAATGACAAGTTAGAGAGCTTCCAGAGGAGGTGCCCAGGGTGGTGAGAACACTGAAGATCATTGCATAAGGTCAAGTGAAGGCACTAGAGATTTTTAGCCTGAGGAAAAGTGGTGAAGTATTGCTAGTTCGCTCAAAGTATTTGGAAGAACAGCATTATGGAAAAGGGATTTGACATATTCTACCTGACCTCAAAGGGAAGAACAAGAAGATTTGGTCACAAATTCTAGGAAGCTAAGTGGCATAGCTGGTGAGATGCTGGCAGAGTCTAGAAGACTTGAATTCCAATCGTGCCTCAAACACTTAATAGCTGTGTGACCCTAAGCAAGATACTACACCTTTCAATTTCCTTAACTGTAAAATGACAATTATAGCACCTACCTCATGAGGTTGTTGTGAGGCTCCTATGAGATAAAATGTAAAATGCTTTATAAACTTTAATGTGTTTTACAAATGTTAGCTACAGCTGTTGTTAAGGTCAGCATTAGAATTTTGGGCTTAACATAAGGAAAAACATCCTAATATTTTCAAGGGTAGGGTGAAGTACATCAGAAGTAGATGGGTTCCAATTCATAAATGACCATCAAAGAAATGCAAGAGGACGCCATGTTCTATATGTGATAGAAGGGCTGCTGGTTTTTTTTTGTTGTTGTTTTGTTTTCTTTTCAGATGTTGGTAGGACAAGGCTTCTTAGCTCCCCTTCAGATCTGAAATTCTGTGATTCTAGGATATACCTCTTGAAGGATAGAATTGTGAGTCATACACATACCATGAGGGAGTGTTAAAAAACAAACTATGAGGGCTTGTGATAGCTAAGTGGGAATAAAGATACACCCTGTGATATGCTCTGATAGTCAGTATTCTCACAAGGAATGAAGAATCACATTGTAAATGAGATAGTGTCACTGTCTGTGGTTGTTCAATAGTAATACAGACTAGAAATGAACCAGACAGATTCCCCATGGGCTCTAATCCCTGACAATCTCATACTTACAGTGAAGGTTAGGTAATTATATGTGCACTATTTCGGTTATATTACTGTTAGGGCTGGGCAATCTGATTAAGATAAAATAAGATTTAATATGCCCTGCTACTCAAAATACTCATCTTATCTAAGTCAAATTTCTTTAGCGTATCAAAAAGGCACAAAAATAGGCTTTACACTCTGAACTTCTGAGCCTGGATTAAAAAGAAGAATTTTAAAATACAGTAAAATTCAAATCAATAAACCCTTATTAAGTGCTTACAATGTACAAAGCATTGCTGTAAGCATTGGAGTAACAAATATGAACTTCATTGTAATAATTTTCATTATAGCATGGTTTAGTAAGTTTAAGGATGGAAGAAGATAGGAAAGAAAGAAGAAAGGGAGGGAAGGAAGGAAGGAAGGAAGGAAGGAAGGAAGGAAGGAAGGAAGGAAAAGAGGAAGGAAAGAAGGAAGGAAGGAAGAGAGGGAGGGATGCAACAAGGGAGGGAGGGAGGAAGGAAGGAAGAAGGAAATCAACATTTATTAAGCACCTACTATTTAACAGGCATTGTGCTAAATGCTTGACATATTTTACATCATTTAATCTTCACCACGATCCTATGATATAGATGCTATTATTATCCCCATTTTACAGATGAAGAAACTGAGGCAGACAGAAGTTGTGACTTGCCCAGAGTCACACGGCTAATAAGTGCCTGAGGTAAGATTTGGATTCAGATGTTTCTTCAGGTCTTCCTGACTTCAGACCCAGAGTTCTATGGATTGTGCCTCCTAGCTACCTAGATTTGGAATCAGGAAGGCCTGACTTAAAACCTTCTTTCAGACTCTTGTTAGCTGTATAACTTTGGGAATGACATATAACCTTGCTCAGCCTCAATTTCAACAACTGAAAAATTGGGATAATCATAGGACCTGCCTTACAGGGTTGCTATGAGGATTAGATGAGTTAAAATACGTCAAATCCCATAAATCACTGTGTGAAAGCTGCTGCTGCTACTATTACCTCACCTTTAAATGGAACTACATACACAATTTTGGTTTACACAGTATGGGATAGTGGTATTGTCTTTCAGTTGTTCAGCCATGTCTGGCTCTTTGAAAAAAAGCCATGGGGTTTTCTTAGGAAAGATACTAGAGAGGTTTACCATTTCCTTTTGCAGTGGATTAAAGAAAACAAAGGCTGAGTGACTTGCCCAGTGTCACACAGCTATGAAGTACTTGAGACAGGCTTTGGATTCAAGTCTTCCTGACTCCAGACCCAGTGCTCTATCTACTGTGCCACCTAACTGATTCCTGAGATAGTGCTGATCTCTAATTCCAGATTTCTTTTTATTTTTCACTGACAAATTTTGCTTCCACAGATCATATAAAACTCCCGGTATATTCAAGTCAATGCAACATAGTCCACCATTCCCTCAAACCATTAAACAAAAGAACCATTTGTAGCAGAATCTTTCAAAGGCTTCCCCATGTGAGGTTATCTCAAACCTACAAATCACTCAACTACCCAACAGGACCTTGAGCCAAGCAATGGCGGCCCCTGACCTGCCCCACTTTATACTGACTTTCCTGGTGCTTCTATAGAATCTAGAAGGAAGTGGAGGTCAGAAATTGTGGGATTGGGAAGAGAAAGGTAATGTTTCTTCTGGAGAATATTTGGCTTCAGAAATGGTAAAAGAAACCTTAAGTTTACTTCACCCGAAGGAAACTCATATTCCCCTACATAGATCACCTTCCCTGCAAATTCCACCAGACTTCCCCTAAATTGAATTTTTTTCATTTTATTGAAATTCAATTTCAATCTGAAATTGAAAGAAGTTGAGATGTATTTATATTTATCATATCCTCATAATCATACAGGCACTTTTGGGAGGGGATTGTGACTATCAGTCATTTATGCATAAGTGGGAAATAGTTTAATTGCTTTGTTTTTGGCCCTGTCCTCCAGCCACTATGATGACATTCTGATGGGAGGAGGAAAGGGAGGTGATAAAGCACAGAGGATCACGAGGTTAGCAAATTCTTTCTTGAGCATGGATCTTCAAGTTAGCATAATCTTTCTTTTTTTTTTAATGAATTTATTTTTAGTTTTCAACATTCATCTCCACAAGTTTTAAATTTTCTCCTCTTTCTGTTCTCCCCTTCCCCAAGATGGCGTGCAATCCCATATAGGCTCTACGTATACATTCCCATCCAACATATTTCCACATTAGTCATGTTGTACCAAAGAATTAGAATGAAGGAGAGGAACCATGTGAAAGAAAATACAAACAAAAAAGAGCAAACAGTATGCTCCACTGTGCTCTGCACCTCGACTCCATATTTCCTTGCCTGAATGTGGATGGCATTTTCCATAAAGAGGTCTTGCATTACTGAGAAGAGCCACATCTTTCATAGTTAATCATCATACAACGTGGCTGTCACTGTGTACTATGTTCTCCTGGTCCTGCTCACTTCACTCAGCATCAGTTTATATAAATCTTTCCAGGTTTCGCCAAAGTCTGCCTGTTCCTCATTTCTTAT
>JAQQSV010003467.1:0-15117 GCA_028646515.1 Pseudochirops corinnae | reverse complement strand
TTCTGGTATTTAAATGAATGCACTATCTATATTTCTTATGTAGAGAGCCTGTTCTATTTTGTGATTAATAACTATATCAGCATATTTATAGTTACTGTAGGCATTGTGAATACTGCATTGCTGATACACTTGCCCAAGATCACACACAGGATTTGAACTCAGGTCTTCCTTACTCTAAGTCTAGTGTTCTATCCACTGGGTTACCTAGCTGCCTGTAAAATGAGGAGGGTCACTAGATGACCTATAAAGTCCCTGCCAGTTAAGAATTAAGATACTAATAAATAAATACCCTGATATCCTTAAAACTAGCATTTATTGGACAGGCGAGCTCTTAATTGTACCTGGTCCCATTAGAATCACTGTGCTGGCTAAGAGACAGTCTGTATCTTCATTTATGTCAGCTATGTGAATGTCAATTGTCAGAAGGAAAGAGGAAAGCCAAATGCCTCAGGGATATCACTGCAGTCCAAGGTGGATGTCAGCTTTCATTTTTAACATTAGAGTTCCTTACCAAATTCACTGTAGTCATCTATCAAAATAATTTCATGAAGGAGATGCTGTGGAGTATGATCAATGACACTGTGCACTGTCCGAAGCAAGGCAGAAAGGAGTTCATTGTAGAAACAAATGATAATGCTGGCAGCTGGGAGATAGTAGGGATAAGACTTGGCTTTACATCTGTAGACATAAAAATAAGAAGAAAAATATTCATTGAAAAACCTTGAATGGGTCAGGCTCTAATTTACCAAATTTTAGATATTCATTTTTAGCATTCTCTGCTTGTCCTTGATCTCATTCTATTTATGATGATGAGAAGCTGACATCTGTACAGTAGTTTACTACTTACAAAGGGCATTCTTCTTAACAACCCTGTGGTGTGAGTAGTGTAAGTATCACTATTCCCATTTTAGAGATAGGAGAAAGTGAGATGTAAAGAGGTTAAATGACTTGCTCATGGTCACAAGTTAACCTAGGTCTTTTGCTTCCCAAGTCCAGTGCTCCTTTCACTAGACCACTCCAGTTCATTAAACAATCATAGCGTATAGAGCACTGGACTCGAAGTCAGGAAGTCTCAAATTCGAATCCTGCTTGTTTCAGACAGACTAGCTGTGTCACTCTGGGCAAGTCACTTAACCTGTCTGCCTCAGTGGCGATAACAATAGCACCTACTTCCAAGGGTTGTTATGAAGATAAAATGAGATAACATATCTAAAGCTCTTACAAATGTTAGCTAGCTATTTAATAAGTGTATAAATAAAATTATTTATAATATTCATGTCATAATTATTTATAGTACTATTAATGAGAATTTATAAAAGCTAGCTAGCTATTAATAATAAGTTATTCATAGCTGTTAAAAGATAAAGATTATGGGATCACTTAGCTTCTTGTAATATTTTCCAAATAATTTTTTCTCTTGCTATGACTATGCTGATTGTTTGGTCTTGTTTTGGTAAACTCCAGAACTGGAAAGGACTTTAAAGATCATCTTACCCAATCCCTCATTTTACAGAAGATGAAATTGAACCCCAAAGAGGCAAACATATTTTGCCAAGATCCTACACAGTTTCATCTCAAATTTTTTGCTGTGGTCAACTTGCTGTCTCATTTTCATGAGGTGGAAGACAGTGGAAAGGAGGTTATAGAAATCGAGCCAAGACATTATCCAGCAGCATGTCAGTGAAGTATCAAGAGAAAAAAGCATCAAGAAGAAAAAATTTAATTAAAATTTTCATTTTTAACAGTTGATAAGCTTCAGTGTGGGACAGCAGAAAGAGTTTTGTAGACTTTGGAGTTAGCAGATTAGAGTTCAAATTTCACTTTGAACGTCTATCACCCTTGTGACGTTAAGCCCATCACTTGACCTCCATAGTCCACAGCTTCCTAATCTGTCAGATGAGGAGGATTGTACTAAATGACCTGAGTTCACTTTCAACTCTAGCTCTTTGATCCTATAATCTTAATATAGCATTCCTTGTCCTCCCCAAATGGACAGGTTTTTCTATTGCCATGTTTCCTTTCTTTCAGTCTCTCCTTCCCATTAGATGCAAGGGAAAGGAATTTTTTCTTTCCGGCTCCTTTTTCCTTCCTCACACACTGTGAAAGGGGGTTGTTTTTCTTTTAACAGACACAATTGTTTCCTGAAATAATTTAAGCATCCTCAAGATTTTTCCTCAACCTCATTGTATTTGACAATTTACATTTCTCATGGAAAAATACACTTTTAAAAAGAATTGTTTTGATCCCCATTTAAAAATATGTTCTATAGTTCTTATGGGTTTTTCTCCAAATTAGTCAAAATTATGGTAATTGGGTTTTATATTTATGACTCATTTATAATCCGTGTGTCATACCAACTTATAAACAAACTTTTGGAATACAATCCATTTATAAGTTGGAGACTTCCCATGCTCATCTGTGTCTAATTTAGAAAAGAAGTTTTTGAGAAGAGTATCCGGGAATTCTGGGGAAATGGCAGAGTAAGAGATTGCAAGGAATGTAGGTTCCTCACATTGCCCTCAAAAACAATAGAAATTCAGAAAAATAGAAATGAAAATGAGTAAAACAAAGTGCTCTGAGGATGTAGCTACCTCTAGAAAAACACAGATATATGAGATCAACTAAAGCATAAACCAAAGCAGTGCATAGAGATAAAGATGATACAAAACATGTAAGAGATTATCTCAAATGTATAAATGATATATTGAATGAATTAGAGCAAAAATTAACACTGGTAAAAAAAATCACAAGTTGAAATGAAAACAGAATTTGAAGTTGTTTAAAAATCATGCTAGGAACATGATGAAGAATTGAATGATGCTTTTTTTTTCAAGTAGTGATAAATGTAATTTAATTATCAGAACCAATAGTATCAGCAGTAACAATTAGGTTTTAAAGATCATTTTAAAGGCCTTTTGTTGTGGCAGATGAACTGTTAAATAAAACATTGAGCAATTCTCATGGTCAGTGCTTATAAAAGTAAAGGGTTAGAGTTTAGTCATCTCCATGTCCCCTCCTTTCACCTTCCCCCTCCTAAAAAAACAAAACTTGGAGGATATATTTAGTAAGAAAAAAAATGACTAGCATAATCATTTCTATAAAGTGTCTAATATAAAGTAGTTATTTGGAAAGCCTATCATTTTATCTTTCATATGCTATGAAAGGCAGTGTACTGTAGTAGAAAGAATTTTCTAAGTTTAAGTTTCCTCACATATAAAAAAAAAATAATGAATAATATACTTGGAGGGTTACTGTTATGAAGATACTTTGTACATCTTGAGTACAATGCAAATGTGATTTATGGTTGTTGTGAAGAAGCTAAATGTCCTAATCCATTTCTAGAAAGCTTTCCCGTTGGAATGTAGAGCCTGACAAGAGTCTGTAAAGTCCAGTGATTTATCTGAGGATGAATACAGCTCATTCCAGGGGGCTATGATCTTGAAGTTGACCACTAAGTTGATCTCTTTTTGGCCATAAAAATTCAAGAAAATATGTAGTAAATTGTGGAAGTATTACAAAATGTATCCATGGAATAAATAGATAATAGAATAAATAGGTTGAGAAAATCATAGATCGTTATAAATCATAGATGGTATAAAGTAGCTATACAATTTAGTAAGTTATATTCAAGAAAGAATTGGCATCGCCTATATCTGTTACAACAATTATAGACATTTACATGTGGTTGGGATTCTTATTTAGACAGTGATTAGATAGGAAGTCCACCAAAATCCTGTGAAATGCTGTGATTCCATGATTCTGCCCTTCTAAGACTGCAGAGTAATCATTTCAACTCTGTTCAGTGAGTAAGTTTAAATTTTTTTTGTATGCCTTTACCACAAATTTAAAATTACAGATTGTTAGGGATTAAAAACATTTAAAACATGGAATATCAAGGCCAGAAGGGATTTGATAACAAAGAATGTTAAATCACACAACATATAATGTTGAATGGTATCTTTGGACAACAGAATATTAAAATTGGAAGGAAATATATAGACTATCTCAGTTTGAAGCAGGGCAGCATTATTTTATACTAATATTGACAACAGCTAACATTTATAGCATTTTAAGGTTTACAAAACACTTTAAAATATTTCATTTTATTCTTACAACAGCAGGTGCTATTGTTCTCTCCCTTTTACTGAGGCACAGAAAGAGGCTAAGTGACTTGCCCAGGTCACATAGCTATTAAATGTCTAAAGCTGGCTTTGAACTCAGACTTTCTGACTCAAAGTCCAGCCACGTATTCATTATACCAAGTAGCTGCCTGTATCTACTCTAATAGATGTAGTAGGAATTGTGCCTAGGGCTTATAAGATGAGGCCTTCTTTTGATCATTTTGAAAATTTATATGGTAAAAATGTTGCACAGGTCTTTTCTTGGACCTAAGTCCATATGAATATACATATTTGTTTATACATTTACGCACACATGGGTGTACATATACGTGAATACACATAGATATGCATAAAAGAGATAGGGGGGATGGGGAATGGATCTCTGATTTTGTTGACTCAGGAAACTCCTGGATGAGGAGGATCTCTCAACTAATGCAGGTCTTCAACTTGCCTGCAAATTATAATCTTAGAGAATTGCTTAGAGTGCTGAGAGTTTAGGTGACTTATCCAAAGGCACAAAGGGAATATTTGTCAGATGGGGGAATTGAACTGAGATCTTCCTGGCTTCAAGGCTGACTCTCTACAGAGACAGAGACAGAGACACAGACAGAGACACAGAGACACAGACAGTGTGTGTGTGTGTGTGTGTGTGTGTGTGTGTCTGTGTGTGTGTGTGTGTACATACACCTCAATCTAGTACTGGTGTTTAGACTCTAGAATATCAGTCCTTGAAGAAGAAATTGGCCAATTTAATACATTCCTTTTACAGATAGAAGACTTGTGGTTAAAAGATATCCAGTAGTTTTCCTTAGACTGAACAGAAAGAGTTAGTAGTCCACCCATGTCAAATTCTGATCTTCTAAACCCCAGACCCATGCTCTGCACTTATATATCTGTCTCCCTCTCCTTCCTCTCTGCCCTGCCCCCCAATTCCCATTCCACTACCACTACTAAAGTTGTACTGTCTTAGTCTGTCAGAATAAAATGTGTTTTTATTTTAGATTTTTATTATATAACATTTATTAAATGATCTTATTTGACTCTTCTCTAATATAAACTTAGGTCCCAGAAAAGACCTTATTTTTGGTGTGTGTAAATGATGCCTTTAAAAAAAAACAAAGGATTGGGAGGAAATAATAAAAAGAGAATTAAGATTATGGAGAAAATAATAGAAAAATCTGAAAATATTAATAGACAGAGTCAAGAACAGAGTTAATATAGTTGAAGATAAAGTCATAGACAACACAGTGGAAATGAGGAAAAACAGAAAATGATTCAATTGGTGGACAAACGATTTTTGCGGCAGAAAATGCAATGTGTTAATGAACAGTAGAAAACTTGTTCAAATTCTCTCTGAGAATCACTTTATGATGGCACCTTACACCTATCAAACAAGCCCCCAAAATGTTTAAAATTATAAAATTCAGCACAGGTTCGACTTCAGTGAAGAAACATGTTATTTTACAACATAATCCATGCTTGCAACTGTAACAGTCCATCATTCCCTCTGACCAGCCCAGGGATTCCATTGCTTGGACTTTATGGTAAGAATGCAGAGGAAAGGAAAAGGCCTATCTGAACAGTAGTATTTAGTCCTGCTTTATTTTTAAGAGCAAAATATTGGACAGAGACTATTTACCTAAGAACTTAGAAATAACTGAATAAGATGATGCTATATTAATGTAATAGAATATCATTATACTGTACACAGTAATAAATATGAAGAAGGCAAAGAAGTATGGAAAGATTTAGATTTATGCAAAGCAAGAGCTATAGAATAAGAGTGACATACAGTACGTATTAACGGCAACTACTAAGAATATACACATAAAGACAACAAAACGTAACTACAAAGATAGATTTGGAAGGAGATAGAAAACAATTCATTATTATCTTGTTAACACTTACATTACATTGCATATATCACATGTTACATACATATGTTATATTACATTATATTATGTTATTTTTAATTATTTTGTTACATTGTATTATATCATATTATGTTATGGTGTTATATGATATTATACTATTATTTTTTCCTAGCGAAAATAAAAGTAGCTTAACTTTTAAATTTTATTTGGAACTTTGCAAAATAAATTGATTTCTAAAAATTTGTTGAGTGTTACAAAGTTTCTAGGAGAAAAATAGATCACTTTTTTTCAAGGACACATACACCTTTATATCTTGAAAGGAGCCTACCACTAGCCACTGCATACTGCTAACTAGTGACCAGCATCCCAACTAAAATATTCTAGTATTTAGCAGTACTACAATATTAACAGAAAAAAAAGTTAGATCATGTTAAACTCTATGTTTTCATTATTCCGTGTGGAAGGTAAATATTCAGTCTAAGAAAAGGATTCTCCATTATGTTAGACTTGTAGATATTTATATCTTTCTTGTATAATATAGTTGAGATATTTTTCAATTAGATGTAATTATCACTTTTCTCCTGTTTGCCATCTAGTTTGTGATTTTGAACCATCTAGGAAGTCTTCTGTAGAATCCTGGATTCAGGATTTATGTTTTCAAATTGTAGGTTTCATGGTTTCAAATCATTTCTGCCCTGGTGCCATCCTAGTCCTGAGTTCAGAGAAAAACCTCCTTGATGAAAGTGAGATCAGCATCCCTCATCAATCAGAGACCACCAGAAACTACCAAGTGTTACAAAGAGGTATCAAGGTATTAATCAATCAGCAAGCCTTTGTTAAATGTCTGCGTGCCAGGAACTAGAATGTAATAATAAAAATGGCAAGAGCAGTGAAAAGGAGAACTATATAGAGAAAAATGAGAGTCACTATTTTGTGTCTGTAAATAAATCAAATTATAGATTTGAAGGTAGAGGAGACTTTGGAAGTTATTTAATCAAAACCTTTTCTTTTGCAGATAAGGAAACTGTGGTCCAGAAGGGTTGTGACTTGCCTAAGGTATACAAGGGATAAATGGTAGGGCTAGGATTCAAGTTCATGTCCTATGACTTCAAACTCAGTACTCTTTCCACTTTCTATATTCTTTTTTTTTTTTTTTTTTTTTTTGCTTTTTGGAGGGCAGTTGGAGTTAAGTGACTTGCTCAAGGTCACACAGCTAGTAAGTGTTAAGTGTCTGAGGCTGGATTTGAACTCAGGTCCTCCTGACTCCAGGGCTGGTGCTCTATTCACTGTGCCACCTAGCCACCTGGCCCATATTCTTTAAAAAAAAAAATGCATCTGAAAATGCAATCTCAGATGATTTCGCTTGAAGTACTACAGCACTGGAATTTTTTTCTTAGAATTACCTAACAAGTAATTGATGGTTAACTGGAGGATTTCAATGCTACCCTCATGACTTAATTAAAAGGGCCCCCAAAAGCACAACATTAAACTTCATTTTATTATGGAAAATGGTAACATACTCCATGCTCCTTGTATCTGGCACTTCTCTATGATAGCTCAGTTGGTTACTAATAAGGACATTGAAGCCATACTGTTTGAAGCCCAAGTGTCTGATCTTCTTGTTGTTTTCATAAAAAATCGTATCTGCAGCAAAAAAGACACAAGTCAGTTATATTATGGAAGTAAAATCAAGCTAAATTTATGAAAATTATTTGCATTTCTATTTTTGTGACACACTGGTAGGAAATATTTTAAGTATAGTTGAATATCATACTTGAATATGAATTTTGACTTGGGACACAAGATATTCACTCAAAGAAAATCATAAAAATCCTTCCAGGAAAAACAAAAGATGACATCAAAAAATAAAAAGCTATATTTTTATCCTGAGAACCAAAAAATAAAGCTGAGAATACTCTGTTTAAAGATGACAACACTCTTGAAATTATAGATTTAATATAATGTGGAAATTTAATACAACAAATTTAAAATCATGTAGTAAATAGATTTAATTTAATACTCATTAAAATACATAGAATATTTTACAGAACTTGACATACTAACAATAGCTAGCTTTATGTAGTACTTAAAGGTTTGTAAAACATTTACAAATATTAAATCTCATTTTTTTGTTAACAAAATCCCTGGGAGACAGGTGATATTGTTATTCTCATTTTACAGATGAAGGAGACAGAGAGAGGGCAAGTGACTTGTCCAGGGTCACATAGCTAGCAAGTAGCTGAGTCAATATTTGAATTCAGGATTTCTTACTCCAGGTCTGGTATTGTATCCACTGCACCATTCAGCTTTGAAAGTAAAATGGTTCCATAAGAATAATTGTACGAATCATATGCAGTGGACAGTGGCAAGAGAAGTGACTGACACATGATGGAATAAAACTGTTTCCTTCTTCCCCTCTCATGTTCCCCCAACAATAAGTGGGCTAGAATATAATGTAATTTTTAGGTAACGATGATGGCCTTAAGATTTGAATTAAAAGCCGAAAAAATTGATCAATGGAAAAGAATGTAAGTTCCAGAAATAAACTCAAACCTTCTGAGACCTTCAGATATGACAAAAATAGAAATAAAATAATGCAAATAAATATTGAGATAAATGGATGAGACTTGACTTGGATCCATACCTTCTTCCATAAACTGCAATAAATTTTAGTTGGTCAAAGAATCAAATATTCTTAAAAATGTAATAAAATGAAATAGTATATTCATCTCAGCTATGCAAGGGAGACTTCTGAAGACTGAAGGAATAGAAGCTATCAGATTATTCAGCTATATGAATTAAAAGGCACAGTAGAGTTCCATAAAATATCAAATGGAAATCAACAGAATGGGGGAAATGGGGGAATTGAATCAAACATATACTTATTAAGCACCTACTTTGTTCCAGGTACTGTGCTAGGCTATGAGGGCAAAAATAGAAATGAATAAGACAAAACCTACTCACAGGAATGATAAAAAAGCTTACCTTGTAGAATATATGGAAAATTGATACAAATATTTAAGGTTAACAATGAGATTCTACTTATCAAGTCACAGAGCTATAAAATGTCAGAACTGGAAGAGACCTTAGCGATGATCTAGTCTATGGGTTCATTTTGTGTCACGTGCTCCTTTGGCTGTTTGGTAAAATCTATGTACGGATTTATTCTGAGAATGCTTCTAAATACACAAAATAAAATGCATACAATTAAAAGAAAACTAATTATACTGAAATACAGTTATCAAATTAAAAAAAAAAACAACTAAGATCTCTTGATCTAGTCCAACTCCTTCATATACAAATAAGGAAAGTGAGACTCTGTAAGGTGAAGGCACTTGGCAGAGATTGGATGGCTGTAATTGGCATAGCGGGGAACAGGCAGTTTACACATGAAGAAATGCAAATAATTAATCTCCATGGAAATATGATATGAAAGAATATACATTACTACTAGCAATTAAAGAAATGCAAATTAAAAGAGAATTAAGGTACTTATAAAAAACTAAGTTAGGAAAAATAAAATGCTAAAAAACAATATTGGCAAGGTTATAGGGAAATAGGAATACATATGTTGCCGATGGCACTGCAAATTACTTCAATCTTTCTGGAGAAAGATCTTCAAATATTTAGCAAGGGCTATAAAACTACTTGTTACCCTTTGACGCAGAAACCGACCTCTTCATTCATTCAATATTTATTATATGAAAAGTAC
Organism: Pseudochirops corinnae; assembly: GCA_028646515.1. Lineage (NCBI taxonomy): Eukaryota > Metazoa > Chordata > Mammalia > Diprotodontia > Pseudocheiridae > Pseudochirops > Pseudochirops corinnae. The sequence continues at coordinate 5,410 of JAQQSV010003467.1, read as the reverse complement.
TGTACCAGAGAATAAGGAAGATACAAATAGAATCAAGACATGGCACCTGCCCTTACGAGCTTCTACTCCAAGGAAATAATCCAAAAGAGAAAGAAAAAAAAATGTATACAAAGTGATCATGCAGTACTGTTCATAATAGCAAACGCTTAGACATAACCCACTAACTCTATAATATAGCATTACAAAGCAAATTATGATGCAGATAACTTCTAGATCAATGTATGCATATGTATTTCTCCACATTTCCAACTATCTACTGGACATTTGAATTGAATGTCCCGCAAGTATCTCAAATTTGGAAAGTCCAAAACAGAATTCATTATCTTTCTCCCAAAATCTGTTGTTGTTGTTGATTGTTTCAGCCATATCTGACTCTTCATGATGGCATTTGGGGTTTTCTTGGTAGAGCTACTGGAGTGGTTTGCTATTTCCTTCTCCCAAAATCTACTCCTCTTCTGAATTTCACTCTTTGTGTAAAGACATCACCAGCCTTATAGTCACTCGAGTTTTCAAACTTGGAGTCATTCTCGGCTCATCATTCTCCCTCATCTCATATAGTCGGTCCGTTGCCAAGTCTAGCACTCCCTCCTCACTCTTGCCTTGTAGAATCCTGAGCTTCAAAGTTCAGCTCAAGCATCACTAGCTGCTAGAACAATAGTGTCAAACCCATTGCAAATAGCAGGCAAAACTCCAGAATGTAACCAGAATCATATTAAAATGTAATTGGGATATGTTTTAAAAAATAAATTAAGAAGCAACATAGATAACGTTAATTTGTGGTTTTCTAAGCTAATGTGTGGGCTGCAGGAATTTGTTTCTATGTGTGTGACACCACTGTGCTAGAGTATCCCCCTCATAATACTTGGAATTTACTTTGTGGTAGGTATGTGTGTGTATCTATATCTATATGTACATACACATATGTATACATATGTACACACATATTTGTATATGTGCATGTGGTTTTCCTGATTGAATGTAAATTTGAGGACATTCTTGAAAAGCTATCATGTGGGAGAAAGATTATACTTAGGCTAGCTGGCCCCACATGATAGAACAGTAGATGGAAATTTCAGAGAATCAAATTATAGATTATAGAAAACTACAGCTAGAAACCACTTTAGAGATGTTTAATACAATCTCCTCACTTAATAGATTCTAAGCAGTATAATGACATTTAAGTAGCTATGTGCCATCATTAATTTAATCAGTCAACAAAGCATTTTTTATGTACCAGGTGCCATGCCAGGCATAGGAGATGAAAAACAAAAAATGCAGTCCACGACTGCGAGAGCTTGTTTTGGTTGCCATATCACATTGTTGACTTATGTTGAACTTACAATTCATTAAGTCCCTTAGAGCTTTGCTTAGATGAACTGCTGTCGAACTATGTTTCTCCTATCTCATACTTATTAAATTTCACTTTATTAGATTTAGCCCAATTTTGGGATTGTCAAGATATTTTTGGAGGCTGACTCTTGTCATCCAGTGATAGTTGTTCCTTCTAACTGTGTATCATTGGCAACTTTAATTAAGGATGCCTCCTATGCTTTTATCCAAATTATTGATAAAAAAAAATGTTCAACAGCACGGGGCCAAGCATCCATCCATCCCGGATGGGACTCCACTGGAGAACTCCTTCCAAGTTGACATGGCACCATTAACAATCACTATTTGAGCTTTACCATTCAATCATTAGTTAATCCATCTCAATATACTCTTGCCTACTCCCATACTACTACATCTTTTCCACAAGATTAGCATGAGATATTTTATCACATTCTTTGCTAAAAGTTAAATATCTCTAGCCAAAGTATTCACCTGACCCACCAATTGAATAACCCTGTCCAATAAAGGAAATAAGGTTACCCTGTCAAGCCCCATTCTTTCTGAAATCATGCTTTGTCATCTTTGCTTCCTTTTCTAGATGTTTGTCAATCATCTCTTTATTAATAATTTCTAGAATTTTCTAAGGAATCAAAGTCAAGTAACTCATCTATAGTTTGTAGACTTAAATCTCTTCTTTGAAAATGGAGACAATATTTGAACTCTTGTTCTGCAATACCTCTCCTGTTCGCCATGATATTTCAAATATAACTGATGGTAGTTAATCAATTACATCTGCCAAGTGTTTTCAGTACCCAAGGATATATTTTATCAGATGATTGGAATTCATCAAGGGAGGCTAAATGCTTTCTTACTATCTCCTTACTTATCAAGTATAAGGTATCCATTGGCCACTTTTGTTCTGTTTTTTTCCAGTTCAAAGGTCATTCTCCTTGGCAGAAAAAAACAGAAGCAAAACAAAACAAAAACAAACAAACAAAAAGAATGAATTAGCTTTGCATTTTTTTTTGTTGTTGGAAAAAGAAAAATAAATTCATTTCAGAAGAGCTACTAAAGCAAAATATGATAAAATATGATAAAATAAGGAATTTTCACAAAACACCTGTACTTTTGCAGCTTCATCTACAAAACATTATATAATGTAAAGTCCTAGAGTAAGGGAGTGTTTGGAAAAACCCTAATCTGCACAGTCCCTAGTAAACTAAATGGAGAAATCTGAAGCAGCTATGATACAGGGAATCAAAATCCAATCTTGAACAATCCAACAGGTATTTGTAAATATCTACTAGCTGTTGGTCACTATCCTAGACTCTGAGGACACAAACAAGGAAAAATAGGCTCTTTTCTCAAGAAGTTTACAGCATATCAGGGGGATGCTAGATGTGAACATAAGTACATAAATGATGATTGGAGAAGGCCGGAAAGAGAACCAGTAACTAAAGAGATCAAGCAACGTTTGCTGTAGGACATGATTCATGAATGAAGCTAGAAATTCTATGAGATGGAGGAGAGAGTACATTCTCCTCTCAGGGATAAAAAGTAGAAAATCTATGCAAAGGGAGGAAAGAGTTAAATGGAGAATCAAACCTGAAGAACAGCATGTACTATAGGTCATTTAGGCTGGAATAGAGATTGTGTGAAGAAGGTAATGTGTGAGAAATTGGAAAGGTAAACTAGATTCAGGTTGTGAAGGTTTTAAATGCCAAGGTGAAGCATTTGTATATTGTCCTGGAGGCCACTTAAGTCTAAGACTAATTCAGACCTGAATCCAGTCACCATAAATACCTCATAGACTACTCAAGCAGCATAGAATATATATATGTCAAGAGAATAGAAACTACTTGTCAAGCTTTACTATTCTAATAAATTATTTTCTAATTAGCAATTTCATAAGATTTTGACGTGCATCAATCAAAAAATAACTCTAGTTCACATATAACACATCCCAAAGCTCTGATACTAATTCTGCGCCTCTCCTAACTGACTAGGACTAGACATATCACCTCCCAGACAGCATTCTGATAAAGGTAATGTTTTCCCATAGGTGTTTGCTTTCTTATTGTCAAATTCCTTTTTTTTTTTTTGAAGGATAATTACTGAACATTTAAAAGAAGACATTGAGATAAACACCAAGGATAAAGACCTTGGAACCAGGAAGATCTGAGTTCAAATCTTGCCCTAGACACCTACTGGTTGTGTGACCATGGGTAAGTTACTCAGTCTCTTTTAGCCTCAGTTTCCTCATCTGTAAGATAGAGATAACAGTAACATCTACCCTTCAACATTATCGTGAGGATCGAGAGATGCATTTCTTAAAGTGCTATATAAAGGTTATTATTACTATCAAAGATCCACTGAGAGTGTCTCAGGAATCAGAGCTGCCAGGTTTTTTTTTCCTTTTTTGGAGAGGGGAGGCAAGGCAATTGGGGTTAAGTGACTTGCCCAAGGTCACACAGCTAGTAAGTGTCAAGCATCTGAGGATGAATTTGAACTCAAGTCCTCCTGGTTCCAGGGCTGGTGCTCTAGTCACAGAGCCACCTAGCCACCCCTTCTGCCGGCTTTTTTTTTTTTTTAATACCAGAGGAATGGTGTATGAATCAGATGACCTGAACTCATCAGGGGCATTGTGGTACAGTACATAGAATGCTGGACTTGGAGTCAGGAAAACCTGGGTTCGAATCTAGACTCTGACCCTTACTCATTTGTGTGCACGTAGGCACATTTTTTAATCTCCGTGGGTCTCAATTTTCTTATCTTTACAGTGGAGATGATAATAATCATAGTACCTGCCTCACAGGATTATTGTGAGGAGCAAATGAGTTAATGGATGTAAAGTCCTTTGGAAACTTAGAAGGGCTCTATAAATGTCATTTTATTATTCTTCCCTTATTTACCTTGGGTAACAACTTCCAACTTAGACATTGTTTCTCTGCCCTTTCCAGTACAAAGATCATTTTCCACAAGAGAATCAGAAAAATGTCTATCCTTAGCTATCAGCCAGAGATCTCTGGCTGATAGAGATGTCCTACTATGTTTCTTTTTTTTTTTTTTTTCTGTTCTTCTTTATTTTTTTCTCCAGGAGGGGGAAGGGAAAAGGTGACTAAGGGAGGTGGTATTCATTTTAAGAGTTCCAGACCAAATGGCAACAAGAAATTTTTTCTTGGAGTTTGTGAACTTTTTTAAAATTAACTTTTGTTTATTTTTAGTTTATATCATTCATTTCCACAAGATTTTGAGTTACAGATTTTCTCCCCATCTTTCCCCTACTCACCACCCCAAAACAACGATCCCACTGTATACCCCTTCCCCCAATCTGCTCTCTCCTATATCCTCCCCTATAACTCCTCTGACTTTCTGGTAGGCCAAGATGGATCTCCCTACCCCAGTGCCTGTATATCTTATTTCCTAGTTGCATGTAAATAATAATTATTATTATATATGTGTTCCTTTTCAAACATTTGATTTTAAAACTTTAAATTTTAGATTCTTTCCCTTCCTCCCTCATCACCCACCCCCACTGGACAGACAAGCAATTCAATACAGGCCATATATGTATAGTTATGTAAAACATCTCCACAACAGACATATTGTGAAAGACTGACTATATTTCCCTCCATCCTATCCTGCCCTCCACTTGTTCTTTTCTCTACTTTCTCCCTGTCCCTTTACAAAAGTGTGTGCTTCTCACACCCCTCCCCCCCAACCTGCCCTTCCCTCCATTATCCCCGCCTCATCCCTATCCCCCCTACTCTCCTGTAGGGCAAAGATACCCAATTTAGAGTGTATGTCAATCCCTCCCTAAGCCAAACTCAATGAGAGTAAGTTTGACCCATTCCCTTTTGCCTTCCTGTTCTTCCCTTCCATTATAACAGTTATCCCTTCCCTCTTCTATATGAGATAATTAAGCCCATTCTGTCTCTCCCTGTCTCCTCTCATTATAATCCTCTCCCATCTCTCAATTTCACTTTTTAAAATATCATCCTTTCCTATTCAACAGATCCTGTGCCCTCTGTCTATGTATACCTGTACACATATATACACACACTCACATATGTATTCATAT